>BJCM01266299.1:6441-23763 GCA_018326385.1 Flaveria bidentis | reverse complement strand
TGAGCCAGTCGCTTGTCTCAGTCGTACGAATGAAGACTGTAACCTATAAATACCACTTATTTCGTGGAAAAACGAGAGATTTCGATAATTCACAACCCTAGCCGTCCAAGTTCGTCCAGTTCGTCCCTTCCAAGTTCATAGAACGTTTCTGATCATTCCTAGTCTATTCTTAACGTATTCTAATCGTTAGGATTGATCGGATTAACATTTTCCCTGATTGGATCGCCAATCAAATAGGATTCCGCACTATTTGATCTGGTTTCACGTTGAATCAGTTTGTACTCCGTACGTTATCGGTCCTAACAACTTATAAGGGAATCAACGTTCCTTAGGAGATTTTTGAGCGATCTACGGGTAGTGTTCAAGAAGAAACTATTTTAGAGCTTTCAAAGAGCTGCAAAGCCTCAGGTCAGTGCCACCGCACAACAGAGAGGCACACAACCTATCTTCTTGTTTGAGGAATTATATTATTTTTGCAAAAATCGCACCAACAACATAGGATAATAGCTTGATTACTTTTTGCTATTTTCATCTGCTTTGCTCATTTTTATGGTCATCCTCCATATTTGTGGCGTTTATTTGCTCGTCACCCCTTATTGGAACTTCGTTGATTGTGTTAACCAGGGATAAGATGTTAACCCACAGCTTGTTCAACAATTTAGTTTGAACTTAAAATCACCAACGAGGTCTACTTATCTATTGTGTTGAATCTACTGACACATCATCTAATGGTCTGGCAACCTTTAAGTCAACTTTCTCTATGTTACCTAAGTAGTAGCTAGTTTTACTATCATTTTTCCTTTTATGTTGCTTAGACTTCTCAGACTTATACTTCGAATTTTGCATCTTAAACACTTTTATTCTTTTAAAGTCCCAAACTCTTTGTTCCTATGTATTATCATTTTCCATAGTCATTAAATTAGTATCACAAATTCGATCTCATTTCACTTAGCTAGACTATCCTCCTCTCTCGTTTTTTTATGTACTGAAATTAAGACAACTAAATTTAATCCTAACTGAACCTATTATCCTTCTAAAATTCTAAAACCGAATTTTTTTTAGAGTTTTTGAATTTTATAAAATAGGAAATTAAAAAAAACAAAAATAAAGAAAATAAAACATAAAGGTCGAACTACACAGTTTCATCCTCTCAAATTACATCACTTTTCTTTCTCATGCCATTTACCTCTAAGAGATAAAAATCTCAGTTTATCAAGAGCTTTTGTATAGAGATCGCCGCGTTGAAAATC
Source organism: Flaveria bidentis (assembly GCA_018326385.1). NCBI lineage: Eukaryota > Viridiplantae > Streptophyta > Magnoliopsida > Asterales > Asteraceae > Flaveria > Flaveria bidentis. The sequence continues at coordinate 22,513 of BJCM01266299.1, read as the reverse complement.
CATATTTATTTTAGCAACATCGTTAAATGCTTTTCAAAACAATCACGTATAATGTGATATTTAATTCCGATGTGTTTGGTTTTAGGATGTTGGACTGGATTTTTTGTTACGGCTATAGCAGTAGAGTTATCAACATAGATAGGAGTGTTAGAGAATTTCAAACCACAATCCCACATTTGCTGTTGAATCCTGATGATCTGTGAATAACAAGTTGCAGCAGCAACATATTCAACTTTACAGGTTGACAGAGCAACCGATGTCTGCTTCTTACATTGCCAGGTGACTAATCATCTCCCAAAGAATCGACATCCCGCTGTGTTGACTTGTAGTTCATTTTGCAACCGCTGTAATCCGAGTCACTATACGCTGTAAGCTCAAAATCATCATCATGAGGATACCACAACCCGAGTGTTGGAGTACCCTTTAGATAACGAAACATCCTTTTAACTCCGATGAGATGGTTGACCTTCGGTTTTGCCTAATATCTGGAGCATAGACACGTTGCGTACATGATATCCGGTCGTGAGGCGGTGAGGTACACGAGAGATCCGATCATTCCTCGGTACATGCTGGCATCAACCAGAGCGGGTGCCACTTTCGTGGTTTGTAGCAAGTGGAGTCCTAGCTGCCAAAGCGTTCTCCATATTGAACCGACTGTAAATATCACCTACATACTTGGTCAGATGTAGGAAAATTCGCTTAGGTGTCTGATCCACCTTTAATCCGAGAAAGAACTTCATTTCTCCGATGGCTTTGATACCACTTGTTAGGACCGTTTAGGTACGGAGTACTAACTGATTATGCGCGTAAACCAACTCAAATAGTGCAGAATCTTATTTGATTGGCGATATCAGGGAGAATAGAGTTAAGATCAATCTAACGATTAATGAAACGTTATGAATGGTTAGAACGCAATCAACTGTGATCTATGAACTTGGAACAGGTGTTGTTGAGTCTCTGGATGACAAGGGTACAATTATGTGCATAGGTATTCCAATTGTTATGTTTTTCACGAATTAAGTGGTATTTATAGGTTCGGGTTTTCCATTCGTACGACTGAAGCCTTTGGTTGATCCATTTGCACGACTGATCTAGTCTCCTGGTTCAGTCGTGCGACTGGTCCATTAGTATGAAGTATTCATGCATATGGTCCATTCGCATGAGAACTTCATACTATTAAGTTTAAACACGTTTCTCAACCATTATTGACTAAGAACTATGTAAACAACCACAAACCTATATAGTTAGTTCAATATGTGTTATCACATAATAAACAATGAAATATTAAACATTATAAGCATCAACAACACATTTGATTTCATTCATACCCATTCAATTACATATATGTAAGACATGAAAGACATTTTACATTGAGCTCCTAAACTAGGTACACATGTATCTACAAAAACAAGGTCAATGAAGAGCAACTTGAGATTTCTTATCACAGGGAACAACTAGTTGGGAGACCTTTAAGAGGAGCTCAACCAGGAACACAAGAACCTGTGAGTGTGATTGACCTAACTCCTAGCTCACCTGTGCAAGACGGTGATACTACTAAAAAGGGGGAGAATGTCATTACAGTTACAGAACCTAGGAATTCTTCAGGGAGTATGGACATTGAGGACTCACCATCCTCACTTGTAATTGTGCATACTCAACAACTTCCTCAAGTTTACATTGATGTGGACTCCACAGACTTCTACATTCAGAGTCTTTTGGAGGAAGGAATACTAAGGGCAATGTCATCGCTAACAATTTCTAATCACATTATTGGGTGGATGTATGACGAAAATAGAAGAGCCCTTATCATTAAAAGACTTTAAAGGGAACAAGAAGTATTCAATTTTCAGACCTTGAACTTCTATGAAAGTCTTGATCTTGTTAGCATGCCACTTGTCAACCAAAGCCAATCAAGACAAGCTAAGAAGCTGGCTCAAAGAATTCAAGATAGAATCACTATAGAGTTCAGTTACAGAAGGAGAGTAAGGCAATTAGGCAATATTATTGGTCAACTGGATGTTGAGGCAGATCCCAAGATTAGCTTCATAGGGGAAACCTTGACTAAGGCCTAGTGGTAGAACATGAGAGCTCTATCTCACCATCAACTACTGTAGAGGTTCATTCCCTTCATGAGACACCTGCCGGTGAAGGTGCATCTCAACCTCTCTCTGGCTAGAGCTTGGAAGCTACATCAAGCAATGAAGACCAAAGCTCTCTCCACCCTGAGTCATAAATGTCTGTGAGTGACAAAGGGAATAAAAAAATGACTTCTGAGGAGATTGAGGAGGAGGAGAGAGAGAGGAAAAGTAGGCTAAAAGGAGAAGGTTCCTCTACTAGGTCTGCAAGACTTTTAGAATCTGCTATCAGGGCTGCCCCCAGGCCAAACATTTAGAATGATAAGTGGAGGGCAGTCAGGATCAACTATTTGCAGACCAGGAACTATGACATAGATAATATCATCTCCCTCCCCTTAGATGAGTTAAATGAATTGGCTGACAAGTAATTGTCAAAGGAAAGAAAGGAGGCACAAGATGCAAAGCTACTTCTTCAGATCAAAGAAGAAAGAAGAAAGAAAAGACTATACAAGCATGTGCCTACTCTCTCCCTAGTTTGATAAAGTATTGTGCAAGAGGATGTGGTGCCATAAGAATCTCAAGTAGACAAAGATAAGGATAGGATCAACATGATCAACTACCTGAGTGCCACAGGCCTCTATTAGGATGCTACACTTCTTCCCTTACCCTTTGACTATATTGAGTTTGAGTACCTCAAACAACTTGAACTTGAGATAGTCAAAGAGAGAAACATCACCAAAATAAAGTTAAGGGAAGAGGCTGTAAAGTCACCAACTTTCATAAGTTGGACCCCTTTTCGTTGCAACTTTGTAAAGTCACCAACTTTCATAAGTTGGTGAAAAGGTCCATGCTTTTGGTAACTGTACATTGAGGTCTTGTGTCTGTAACTTTCTGCTTTATTACTTTATCCTTTTTTTAATATATTAGGATGTGAGCTATGGCATGTCATAGTCACTAGTCAAAAGGCAATCTGCCTTTTGACTCTACATTTGATTTTGTTTGTTGTCTAGTCAATCGTATCGAGCTGGCCTTCAAAGTATGGCCGACTATAGGATATAGTATATGTATCTCAAGTACTTGTAACTTCCTGATATGCTTTGTAACATTTGTAGTAGAACTTGAGAAAGCAATATACTGCAATCTTGAAAACCAACTAGTTGTGTGTTTTGCTATCTTGTTCTATCTCGTATTTACTTGTGTTCTTATCATCTTTATAAAATGTTAACTAGTTCCCAATTTGATTTGTTAAGTGTTCTTAGCACACTCTCCTCACTTTGTTGTTGTGGTGTAAGTGCATAACCTTCACTTGTCCTACAAAAGTCTGCTGAAGCCAAGAAGTGACGACTGATTTCTTCCGAATACTTTTAACACATGCTTTATCTAATGCATATTTCCATAATGCTAGACCAATTTCCGCTGCAACTCTGAAGACTCACCAACTTATACAAATTGGTGAAAAGTTTCATGCTCCTGGTAACTGTAAATTGAGGTCTTGAGTCTATTGCTTTCTACTATATGTACTTTTATCCTTTTTGTAATATATTGGGATGTGAGCTATGTCATGTCATAGTCACTAGTCAAAAGGCAATCTGCCTGTTGACTCTACATTTGATTTTGTTGTTGTCTAGATCAAATGTTTGTAGTTGGCTTTCTAAGTGTGGCCGGCTGTAGGATGTAGTATAAAGTATCTTAGGTCTTTGTATTTTATTTTATGCTTTTAAAACACTTGTAATGAACTTGAGAACAATATACAACATTCTTGAAAACAATTATCCTTGTGTTGTTTGTTCTTGTTCTATCTCATATTTGCTTGTGTTCTAGGTATCAGATCTTGAACTACAATGTAGGTCTTGATCTAGTCAGCATGTCACTTTCAAACCCAAGTCAACTCAGGCAAGCTAGCAGACTGGCTCAAAGGATTCAAGACTGGATTGTTTAAGTGTTCAAAGAAAGAATACAAATGCAAGCAGGCAATGTCATTGGTCAACTAGATGTTAAGGTTGACTGTAAGATTAGCTTCAAAGGGAAAACCTTGACCGAAGGCCTAGTGATAGAACCTGTGAGCACTATCACAGAACAAACAACTTTAAAAATCTATCCCCCTAGAAAAATACTTGCTGGTGAAGGTGTATCATAACCTCTCTCTGGTGAGAGCTTGGATGCTACTCCACAAGATGAAAGACAAAGCTCTCTCCACCCTGAGTCACAAAGGTCTATGAGTGACAAAGGGAAAAGGATAATGAATCTTGAAGAGATTATAGAGGAGGAGAGAAAGAGGAAGAGGAAGCTAAAGGGAGAAAGTTCCACTGAGTCTTCAGGCTTCATCGAAGCTGCAATCAGGGCTGCCCCCGAACCAAACACTCAAGATGAAAAGGTAAGGGCAGTTAGGATTACTTAGCTGCAGACTAGGAACTATGACATTGATAAGATCATTTCTCTCTCCTTAGAAGAATTGAATGAACTGGCTAACATGGAAATCTCTAAAGATAGTAAGGAAGTATAGGATGCAAGGTTGCTTCTCCAAATCAAAGAAGAAAGAAGATAGAAAAGATTATACAAACATGTTCCTATTCTCTCCCTAGTTCAAGAAAGCCCTATGCAAGAGACTGTGGCAACTCCACAACCTCAGGTAGATAAAGAAGCTGATAGGTAAAACATGATCAGCTACCTGCGTGCCACATGACTCTACCAGGTAGTTGTACTTCTTCCCTTGTCCTTTGAGCATATTGAGTTTGAGTATCTCAAACAAATTTAACTTCAAGTACTCAAAGAACAAAAGGCTACAAAATTAAAGATGATGGAAAAAGTAGGCAAGTTAAGAGTTTTCATCTAAAAAAGTCCAAAGAAGTCTGTTGATAGGCAGAGGATGATGAGCTTCTTGAAGTTGTATGGATTCTCCAGAAGGAGACTTGGCCTAATGTCTCTATCCACCATGGATGAGCACATTAGGGTGATCAAGCAGAAGATGACAAGGGGAGAGCTTATTGACTTACACTCCCCACCAAGTCAAGCCCCTTAGGAAGTTGAGGTTAAGGTTGAACAATTTGAGACAACACAACCTGGACCTCCTGCTCACATCAGCAAGCTTTATCTTTTGATCCGTAGCGGGGTCAAACTCCCTCTCCTTCTAAACCTAAGAGAGAGGAGGACCCAACCGAGAAGGACAAATCAGAATAATGTGGTGTTGAAGGCCAGTCCTCTTAGTCAAAGACTTTGAAATGAGAAGATACTTTGAAAGTTTGAGTGATCCTGACCATCCGATGAAGAATGGCATGGTCATTATCATAATGAACACTACCAATATCTAAGGTCTTCAGATGTTTTGGTAGAATCAGCCTAAGGGAGTTTGTAAGGTTTAATGTAAGGCTAATGCACCTAAAACATCATAAGTCTCTCCTGCATACATGCACTTAAGTGTAGAGTAGAAATGCTTCGGAAGTTTTACACCCTGCATCAGAAATAATCCAAGTGTAAAATATTTCGAAGCCAAGACAAACATCTTTTGAAGCCAAAAGTTAAGTCTTCCGAAGCTTCAAAGAAAAGTCTTCTAAAGCCAAGAAGTGCAGACTGATTTGTTCCGAAGACTTTTAATACATGCTTTATCTAATGTACTTTTCCATAAAGTTGCACCCCTTTCCACTGTAACTCTGAAGACTCACCAACTTATGCAAGTTGGTAAAAAGGTCCATGCATTTGGTAACTGTACGATGAGGTCTTGAGTCTGCTGCATTCTACTTTATGTACTTTTATCCTTTTTGTAATATATTAGGATGAGAACTATGGAATGTTATATTCATTAGTCAAAAGGCAATCTACCTTTTGACTCTACATTTGATTTTGTTATTGTCTAAATCAAATGTTTGCAGCTGGCTTTCTATGTATGGTCAGCTGTAGGATGCAGTATAAAGTATCTCAGGACTTTGTATTTTATTTTTATGCTTTTGAAACACTTGTAAAGAACTTGAGAGCAATATATAGCATTCTTGAAAACCATTATCCTTATGTTATATGTTCATGTTTTTTCTTATATTTTCTTGTGTTCTAAGTATCAAACCATATAGTTCTTAGTTTCCTATTTGATCTGTGAAGTGTTTCATACACTCTTCTCATTGCGTGTTGTGTTGTAAGTGACCATCCCGTAAACGGTCTTGCAAGTGGTTTGAAGCGTCAAAATTTTCAGAGATCACTAAATGGTTTGAAGCCTCAAATACTTTAACATAGTTGATGATCATTATTGGTTTTAAGCGTCGGATGACTTCAATAATTGAAAAAATCACCCCGTTTAAAAGCGAAACATTTTATACTATCTAATAATGTATAAATATTAGATGGATTTGGAATATCAGATTGTTTATGTTATATCTAGGAACAATAGGTCGAGATTGTTGATACATATGTCCCTAGTTTATGTGCTTAATGTAAAAGTCTTTCATATCTCACACATATGTAATGAATGGGTTAAATGAAATATAATATGTGGTTTATGTTTATAGTGTTTAATATTTCATAGTATTATTGTGTGTTAAAGTATAATGAACTTACTATATAGGTTTCTGGTTGTTGTGTATAGTTCTTGGTCAATAATGATTGAGAAATATATTCAAACTTAGTTATATGAGTCTTCATGCGAATGGACCATGCTTATGGACCATACGTGTTAAAACATCATGCTAATGGACCAATCGCACGACTGAACCAGGAGACTGGATCAGTCGCACGATTGAGACATAAGATTGACTCAGTCCCACTTCTGAACCTTCAGTCGTGCGTATGGATCAATCGCATGATTTAGTCGCACGTCATACGATTGGAAACCCATAACATATAAATACACTTGAGAAATACTTGATACTCTTACGAACCCTAGCCATCTAAAACGTCCAAGGAAGTCAGTCCAACTTCATAGATCAATCCTCATTGATCTCTACTCGTTCATAACTTTTAGTTTCAGTCTTATATCGATCTAGTAATTGTTCTCACTGATAGGATCACCAATCAAATAGGATTCCACACTATTTGATTCGGTATAAACTCAAAATCTGTTAGCATTCCATACGTACACGGTCCTGACAGAGATCATTTTTATAGGCTTACAACTTTAATCATTACTTGTAATGAATATTTGTAATTCATTATTTTGATCTATGCAATATGTATATAGGTTAACCTATCTGTGTGTTGATTTATGTGTATGATTGCATGTACAAACATTATACTTGGCTAATTTCTAAAATTGACTAAGTGTAAGAAACATCTACTTATGAACATTTTTGTTCTTCTATAGATATCTTTCTTACCAAACTTTCATTCGAAGTTATTCTACATTTGAACATCAGTACAGATGAGGCTACAAGACCAAAGACTAATTGATGAAAATTTCACATAGAGATGAGAAATTCAAGTGAAGACTTCTACAGAAAGCAAACTCTTGCGGAAGACAAAGTAGCTACGGAAGACAAAGTAACTGCGGAAGACCAAACACTTGTACTTAAATCATATACGTGTTTCAGGTCAACAAGTCAACAAGTCAATCACAGACTCCAAGAGATTTGCTATTTCCTTATCAGAAACACACATGTCTATAAATATGTGTCCAAGGTTTTACATCAAGGACGAGCGACTAGATGGAAAACATCGCATCAGTCCACAAAACACAAACCCTAGCAGTCGTCACATCAACAAGCCAAAATCATAAACACAATCATAGAATAGAAATTGTTAGCAATTATTTTTTGTTTCTTTGTAATCATTAATCAGTGTTAATGAATTACGTTTGATTCAAAACGTTTTCTTTGCATAGTGGTGATATTTTTCAAGTGTTTTATGTCAATATATATTTTCTATATTTAATATTTGATCAATTAAACAATGATTAATGATAAATCCGTAATCATTAAGTCAAAACCAATCTAACGCTGATAATTCCAGATTCCGGTCCTTGGATTCACAAGTGAAAATAAAGCCAAGTGCTTATTGATTTAGATCGATTGATCTATCAGTGTTAGAATTGTTTAATTGTTTGCTTATTTCATTAGATTTATCAGTTCCTCTAATTAGATCTATTGTTTTTTAAGCAAAACCATTTTGATGTGACTCAATTTTAGAACAACAAAAACAGTGATTTATCTTTTAGCGAGTACTATTTTATTGCTCGATTCACTTAGATCTATATTCATATTGATTGAATTATAGATTTGTGTTATTGATTGATATTGATCAATATATATTAATAAAATCCTTGAGTTGATAATTAATTATCATAAAAGGATTGACTAATTTGTGACCTTATTCACTTAATTACTTATTAATTAAGTTTTGTCATTAATTAGTTCATTACTCAAAGAAACTCTGTTTTGGTTAAAACAACAATACTTTAACTAAACAATGAGTAACTTTGTCAGTGGATCTTCATATCAACCTCCAAAGTTGGAAACAAAAGCGGATTTTAAAACCTAGAAAATCAAGTTCAGGAATCATGCGAATTAGACATATTCTGACTTATGGGTATCAATAATTGAAGGTCCGTACATTCCACCCACTCTTGGGCCGGGTTACAATGACCATAATCAATCCATAAGTACAAAAGATCAGTCACTTGATGATGTTAAAAAGAATAAAGTTGATATTCTAGCATACAATATGCTCAGTATGGCTTTACCTGAAGAAATATCAATCAAGTGTGAGAATTATAAAGTAGCAAATTCCTTATGGAAGATACTTCATGCACTTTGTGAAGGGAGTGATGAAATCAGACGCATTAGGAAGGACAACCTTCACTCACAATATGAAACATTTCATCATATTGAGGGTGAATCAATTCCTCAACAACTTCATAGGTTTATGTAATTAGTAACTGAGATGAACATCATGAATTTGAAGTATACAAATGAGAAGTTAAACAAATAAATGCTCCATACATTGCCTGAAAGTTGGAAGCAAAGTGTGTTCATGTTCAAGAACACAATTGATCTAAAAGCGACAGGTTTAGATACATTCGTAACTAAAGTTTAAGCTATTGAATTGGATGAAAAATCAAGAAACAAGAGTGTGAGAACACATGTCACACCTTATCATTTTAAAGAAACTAAAAGTGCTAGAAGAGCTTTTATTTATAACACTGATAGTGACAACACTTGTACTTTGAGTGAAGATGAAGAAGAAGTGAGTTTCTGTGGATCAAAGCCTTCATAGAAATCTTCTCAAAGTAAATCGGGAAAGGAAAAAGGAAGACCTGATGAGAGAAAATATGCATCTACAACAGCAACAAAGTCTTCAGCAAATAACAAACAAGTAGAGCCTATCACTGTGATTCTAGACTCTGAAGAACAAAAAATAGCATGTGCAACTTCTAGTTCAAGTTTTCAAGCTTACTTGGGAAGATCTTTAACACCTGCCAACATCTACCAACAAGACTTGGAAGAACTACATCCAGATGTAGTAAAGGAGATGGAAATTCAATGGCAAATGGTAATGATTTCTTAAAGAGGCAAACAGTACTTAAGAAGAATAAAAAATTTGGCTACAACAAGTAAAACATCAAAGATTGGTTTTGATAAGTCAAAGGTAAGATTTTTCAAATGCAATCTCTATGGACACTTCTCAAGAGAATTTAATTAACAATCAACTCCTAACATGAGACAACAACAACAATATCAGTCTCATCAGCATCAATCTTTTCAACCAACAACATCTCAGAGATCTTACTGACAACCACAACTAACCAATTCATCCCCACCAGCCACAAATGCATCAACAGGACCTACTAATTTCAAAGAAACTGGGCTGATCATACTTCAAGATGGAACCTGTGACCGGAGCATCCATGAGAAGGAAGTTTTGGAAGAAACTCAAGCTTTAATGGCCCACATGGGGAACAAAGTTCCATCTATGGCTAGAGAGGTAAGAGATAGATTGTGTTCATCATTATGTGTTGAGGAAGTTGAAAGATATAGAGTCCATGCTCAACAACTGGTTGATAAAGTAAAAAAAAAACAGTGATTTTTAATGAATCTCAAACATCAAAAACAGATAGACAGTGGTTGTTCTAGACATATGACAGGAAACTGTTCTCTTCTTTATGACTTTAAACATAAAAATGCTTCTTATGTGGCATTTGGTGGGGATAAGAAGGGAGATAAAATTGTTAGGATAAGAAGGGAGATAAAATTACTGTGAAAATTTACAATATAATTTACTGAGTGTGTCTCAAATTTGAGATCAAAATTATACCATATATTTTATAACACTAATTGCTACATTCTTAGGCCAGGTTTTTCAGTTCCAGAAAATTGGATCCTTTTTAAAGCATCAAGAAAAGAAAACATATATGTTTTGGATATGAACAATACAAAACTCACAAGAAATTAAACATGCCTATTATCTAAGTCATCAGAAGATGAATCTCAGTTGTGGCATAGAAGGCTTGTTCATTCTAACATGAAGATCTCTTGTTGCCCTTGAACTTTCATGATGATTAGGGCTCTCCTGTTGCTGCCATACCTCCACCCAATGATGTGATTGGAAGTTGATGGAGATGACATGGCCCTTGGCATCCCTTCCTCAAACAGACTCTGTATTAAGGAGTCTATTTAGTCCATATCAATATGAACTTGAGGATGTTGTTGAGTAGGCATAATTGCAAGTGAGGATGGTGAGTCCTCAATGTCCATACTCCCTGAGGAACTCCCAAGTTCTGTGGCAATGCTGACTTTCTCCCCCTTTTTGGTAGCATCACCTATTTGCATATGTGAGCTAGGAGTTAGGTCAACCACCTCCACAGGTTCTTGTGTTCCTAGTTGAGCCCCTCTTAAAGGTCTCCCAGCTAGTTGTTACTTAAGATATGAAATCTCAAGTTGTTGATCATTGACCCTGTTCTGCAAGGTAGTCACTTGAGATTCAAGGTGACTAACCTTGGAGACTAAATAGGTGCATGTTGTAGACAGTTGTTGCACCTTTAGTCTCAGATTCCCCTCATCTTCATCAGCAGATTCATTGGGGGATGAGATGATTGAACCAAGGTCCTCAGTCTCACCACCAGCTTCAGGTTCTTGGCTGCTGGATTTCCTCTACTCACTGGCAATCTCAGTTGAAATGTTAGTGTGTTGAGTTGCCATGGTTGAGGTCTTAATGATATAATCACTTTCTAAAGTGACAGCCTCTTCCATATGGACATAATCAACATGTTCAGAAGTGTCCACCTCAGGTGCAGGTGACTGATGATGGCTAGAAATAGGAGAATCAGGAGCACTCATCTCTCTTTGAGTAGGGGAAAAGAAGAGAGAATCATGGTACTCATTGATACCTAAATCTTCATTAGTATAGAAGTCAAGGTTGGGGATAGGTTGATTGAGATCTAAAGGCTGGGGATGGTAACTATCCCCTAAAGGTTGACCACCTGAGTGTTGAGACTCAGAGTGATGGCTTAAGGCAGTTTGGGTGAGGTGGCTAATGAGCTCATCCGGCTGAGCATAAGGAACCTCAACACTGATCTTTGAAGAGATGGGAGTGGTCTGCTCCTCAGGATAAGTAGGAGCTCCAGTGTCCACTTCCTCCTGTATGGGTGAGTGTATGGGGGACTCCATAGACTGAATAGTCTGAGCACGGGTTCGTTTGGATTTTCTTTAGTAAGTGAGGGTGATTTGAGGTTGTTTGGGTGGTTGAGATGTAGAAGGTGTGGGTTCAACACTAGCTGGTGCGGCTAGGTTGTCACCTTGAGCAATAAGCTCTAACATTTTTGGGACTAGGGCTGTTTCTACCCTAGAGAAGCCAACAGTAGGATTTCTTAGTATTTTAAAGATGTCGGGTTTCATCTGTCCCAGTTTAAGAATGTTAACTATTCCCCTTAAATGTGAGCCCAGTTCACAGTTAAGAATGTACCAGACATATCCAAGAAACATGTAATATTCTAAGGAGTCTAAGTTGGCAAGTAAATTAGTATAAACAAATTGAGATTACCTGAACTTGACCCCCTGAATCATTCCATGGATAATGAAGGAGAGATCCTCAGGAATCTGGTCCCATCCACCATGCTTGTTTGATAAGCTGTGGATAACCACATGGAGCAGGAATCTCAACTGGAATGAGACCTTCCCTTTCCTGAAGGTCTTTACAGAGAAGTCTCCCTCATACCCCATCTGCTTAAAGGAATGATTGAAAGCTTCCTTTAGGAAGAAAACCTTACCTTCTTCATCATCCAGCTGAAGATGCATGTTGATGATGCCCGGAGTGATGAAGACTATTCTCCCCTGCATTGTGGTAGATAGTGTCGTCTCCCCATCCATAACGACCTCTTGGCAGGTCTTCCAAAATTCAAGTAGATGATCGTCATACATTGGAGGATCAATGGTTAGGGAGGTGAAGTAGTTGGACAAAGCTAAGTAGCAACAAACCTCTGAGAAATGAGGATGTTTCTCAGAGCTTAACAGAGTAACCTGGTTGTGTTGCCTGTGTAGCTGCATGGTAATGTTCGGGTCATTTCTATGAGTAGGGTTGGCCATTGTGAGATAGCTTAGGGTTGAAGAAAGAAAGAAGAAAGAAATATCAGAGGGAAATTTGGGGTTTTAGGTTTGGAGGAAGAAGCAGATGATAGAAAGAGGGGGAAACCGTTGGGTTTATATGTGAAAAGGATTTCAGATAAAGTTTAATGAAAAAGGATAAACTTTGAAATCTAGTTGTCGGTCCCAACTATAAAAAAGTAGTTTACTTTTGCTCAAAAAGTAGTTTTCTTGGAAGTCAAAAAGCTTCTGAAGGTAAATTATATTCCGAAGTTTTAATGAAAAAACTTCGGAAGCTAAAATGACTTCGTAAGAATTTCCTGAGAGTTTTGAAAATTTTGCTTCGAAAGAGAAATTAAGACTTGAATTCTTTGTACACAAAAGAACAAAGCTTTCAATAGTTAATTTTGCTTCAGAAGGAAAAGGTCCTTGAAAACATATAAGTGTCTGAGACAAGCATTTAAGCTTCGAAAGATATTTTAGAAATCTCTTCCAAAGGTAAAATATCTTAGACAGTTATTTCTTTTGAAGGCATGATTTTCTTCCGAAGGTAAAAACATATCTTTCAAAGTATCAGAAATTTTCAAAAATCTAAGGAAAGTCTTCAAAAATATTTTCATCCAAAGAAAAAAAGAGCTTATAAAAGTGATGAACTAGACAACTTAGGACACACATATTTTAAGAAATAATAAGAATTAGTTTTAAGAAAAACCTACTCAAAGTCTTCAGAAGCCTTTGTAAATAGATCAACATATTGTTCATCTGTGTGAACTTTGACTAGTTTAATTAATCCCTTTTCACAATTATCTCTTATTAAATGATACCGGATATTGATGTGCTTGGTCCTAGAGTGCTGCACAGGATTCTCTGTGATTGAGATAGCACTATTGTTGTCTATGTGAATGGGAGTATTCTTGAAGTTTATCCCATAGTCCAGCATCTGATTCTGAATCCAAAGCAGTTGAGCACAGCAGCTTGCGGTAGTAATGTATTCAGCTTTAGCAGTTGATTCAGAGACACAGGATTGTTTCTTGCATTGCCATGAGACCACCCTTCCACCAAGAAACTGACAACCCCTAGATGAAGACTTTGTAGTCATATTGCAACCACCATAATCACTATCTGTATATGCATACAAATTGAAGTCATAATTTTTAGGATACCATTAACCAAGTATTGAAGCACCTTTGAGGTATCTTAGAATCCTCTTGACAGTGATGAGGTGAGACATCTTAGGGTTGGCTTGATATCTTGCACAAATACATGTAGCAAACATGATATCAGGCCTGCTAGATGTAAGATACATAAGAGACCCAATCATAGCCTTGTAAAGGTGTTCATCCACACACTCCCCCTCCTTCTTCAACAGCAACAACAACTTGCTGCTTTGGCTTCTCATTCTGGGGAGCTTTGTTAGTGTAGTTTGGTCTGGACTGTGTTTGGCCACCATTTGTTCTAGGTGCCTTACACTCCGTGGCAAAGTGGCTTATCAAGTTACAGTTGTAACACTTGACTTTGCTTTTGTCCAGGCCAAACTTTCCACTGGTTGCATTGCTTGGAAACTTCCTTCCTGTCCTCTTGTAGAACTTATTGGCTCTATGAGTGAGAAGAGCCATCTGCTGAACTATCTCCATGTATTCCAAATCATCTAGATGGATACAATCCAGGTCTTCAAGAGTGAAAAGAAAGCTGCCACAACTTTCATCAGAAGACACAAGGCTTGAGAAGAGCTTGTCTCTTGGAATGGGCTTGCTTGAGTGTAGTTCTCCTTTGGTGTCTCTAGGAAGGTGATGAAAGGACCCTTTGGTGAGTTGTCAGGGTAGCATATAAGATGATGTTGGGGTTCTATGCTATCCTTTTCAACCACATGCATGGTTGAACCCATTTGATTGTTGGAGTTGCCAGATGAACCTTGCATGTTCATCTCCATCTGGTAGCCACTAAGAATCCCATATAACTCTGTCAGAGTAAAAGTTTTGAGATTTTCAATCCACTTGATCACCACATAGTAGTTTGTCCACTACCTAGGAAGTTAGGACATGCACTTCCTTAAAATATCCCTGTTCTCAAGATGAACTCCTCCATCCACAAGGGTATCCATAATCTCAACATACATGAAGAATTGCAGAGTCATGGTTTCACCTGTTTTGAAGGTGAAGTTTTCAAACTACTGCTTCAGGAGATCCTTCTTGTTCTTCTTGGCTTCAGGGGAACCCTCATACACCAGTTTCAGTGCATCCCACAGCTGTTTAGCTATTTTGCATTTCTTGAAACCTCTGTATACAGAGTTTGGAAGAGCAATCTGAAGGGCTGTCATGGCTTTTCTATCAATCTCAACTCTCTTCCTGTCATCATCAGAGTTGTTTGCCACAACCTTGGGGATCATACCAGCAACAGTAGCAGAGGGGGTGCTAGGTATGTAAGGTCTATTCTCAACAGACTCCCACATTCATAAGTCTAGAGACTTGATGATACCTTCCATTCTCAGGCACTAGGTATAAAAGTCATCAAGAGTGATATATGGGGACTTGTTCATGGTTCCAGTTTCCATATCAGTCTTGGAAATGGCTTCCATTTGAAAAGTTTAGTAATTGTATGTGTGATGGATCTTAAGATGGTGAGATCTTATATCAAGAGCATGGAAAAGCTCTGATACCAAAGGCAGGATAGGTAAGGGGGGTCACTTACAACAAGACAACTCAAAGATGAAAGCAACTTAACTTAATCAAACAGTAAACTGGATTAACCACAATAAGACACTAAGAACACAAGTAATGTAAGAGACAGAACACAAGAACACAAGTATATGGTTTTCAAGAATTTAGTATATTGCTTTCTCTATGTTCTTTTACAAGTGTTACAAAGCATATTGGAAAGATACAAAACATGAGATACTTATACTACATCCTACAGCCGGCTATACTATGAAGCCAACTAGATACAATTGACTAGACACAAACAAAATCAATTGTAGAGTCAAAAGGAAGATTACATTTTGACTAGTGACTATTACATGCCATAGCTCACATCCTTATCTATTACAAAAAGGATAAAGTACATGAAGTAGAAAGTTACAGATTCAATACCTCAATGTACAGTTACCAAAAGCATGGACCTTTTCACCAACTCATGTAAGTTGGTGACTTTACAGAGATAAAGCATGTGTCAAAAGTCTTCGGAAGAAATTTGTCTTCATAAGTTGAAGATTCGGAAGACTTTGTCTCTGAGGCTTTGGAAGACTTCATATTTGGCTTCGGAAGATATTGGTATTGGCTTCGGAAGATTTCACACTTAGAATGTTTCTGTAGCATGTGTGAAAATTCCTAAGCATTTTTTTTCATTGCACTTGTTCAGCATGCAGGATATACTTTGGATGTTTAGGTTGCATCAGCCTCTTCATTAATCTCTACACTGGTGCTGGTGCCAGGCTATGTACTGTATGGAAGTCGATTATGATCTTCGGCCAAGTACCCTATTTTTTAGGGGTATAGCTGATGACACTGA
>BJCM01266296.1:0-11808 GCA_018326385.1 Flaveria bidentis | reverse complement strand
AACTACAAGTCTACATCAGCGAGATGTCAATTCTTTGGGAGGAGATTAGTGACCTGGCAGTGTAAGAACCAGACCTTGGTTGCTTTGTCAACCTGTGAAGCCGAATACGTTGCTGCTGCAAGTTGATGTTCACAAATCATATGGATTCAACAGCAAATGCGGGACTATGATTTAAATTTCTCGTCTACTCCTATTTTTGTTCATAACTCTGCTGCAATTGCAGTAACTAAAAATCCGGTCCAACATCCTAAGACAAAACACATAGGCATAAAATATCACTTTATACGTGATTGTTTTGAAAAGAACCTAATTGATGTGATTAAAATAAATACTGATTTTCAACGCGCTAACCTCTATACAAAGGCTTTTGATAAACCACGTTTTCTATATTTGTTAGAGGTCAACGACGTTGAAAAGAAAAGTGATGTAATTCCTGAAAATGACCATGTGTAGTCCGAGGCGCATAGTAAATTTCTCTTTTAATTTTTATTTTCGTTATTTATGTGTTTAATTTTAAGTATTTAATTAAATTTGTTTTATTTTGTTGCCTTTTAAAATCCTAAAATCGTAAATCGATTACGGTTTTAGAATTTTAGGGGGAGAATAGGCTTAGTTAGTAACATTATTAAAAAAAATGAGGGAGGAGGAAAGGCTAGTTTATAGAAACTAGATCGTATTTGTGATACCGATTCACTGTCTTTGGAAAATGATAATACACAAGAACAAACCACTTGGGACTTTAAAAGTTTAAATGGAATAAGACGTGAAGTTTAAAGTATAAGTCTGTGTAGTCTGAGCAATATAAAAGGAAAAATGATAGTAAAACTAGCAACTACTAAGGTAAGTAGACCTAGAGGTTGCTAGACCACAGATGATATGTCGGTAGATTCAACACAATAGATGATTAGACCTTGTTGGTGATCTTAAGAACAAACTAAGTTTTTCAACAAGCTGTGGGTTAACATCTTATCACTGATTAACATAATCAACAAAATTCCAATAAAGGGTGACGAGCAGGATAAACGCCACAAATATGAGCGTAAGACCAAAATATGAGCAAAAGCACATGAAAAAATGCAAAAGCAATCAAACTAATAACTTATGTTGTTGGTGAGATCTATGCAAAAAGATTAAAATTGCTCAAAAAAGAAGATAGATTATGTACCTCTCTGTTGTGCGGTGGCACTGACCTGAGGATAAGCATAACCTATATATTCTAGAATTCATTGTTGTTTGCCGCATCTCTGTTGTGCGGTGGCACTGACCTGAGGCTTGGCTTCTCTTTGAAAGTTCTAAGAATAGTCTCTTCTTGAAAACTACCCTGAGACTGCTCAAAAATCTCTTGAGGAATGTTGATTACCAAATAAGTGTGGGATCCACAAATGCTTATTGAAATAATAAAACCTTAAACTATCACCAATCTGTGTCAAAATTCTGTGTATGGATTTGAGAGGACAAGTATACTGACAATCATCGTGGCTATAATTCTTGAAAGTCCAAATCAATGTGGGGATCTAATAGTACTAGTATAATTTCCTAAACTTGCTAACGACTCTAGATAAAAACAAGAATAAAGCATCAAAAGGTGTTGATAACATGTCCTAAATGATTTGACTTGCATGTATGATTCCAAATATAATTGGTCCATTTATGGTCAAAATGAATTGAAGCTGTCTTTCCGGAACCGAATCCATTAGATTTTACACCTCACACAAAATGTCAAAAACAAGTTTTGCTTTGTATTTCAGTTTAAGTCTTTTATTTTGTTTATATGTCGTCAATTCAGTTTGTTAGATATCGGACTATGCCATGGAATTCAATAGGGGATTTAATCACCTAAAAGGGTCATGTCTGAGGTGACCATATGTGTTTTCAAATGAAAAATCAGTCACGTCTGAGGTGACAAATTGTTTAAAATGATCATGTCTGAGTTGATCAAAAGTTTTCCAAGTTAAAATGATCATGTCTGAGATGATCAAATGCTCATAATGTTTAATCAAAAGTTAAAAGGGATTAAGTGTGGAAAGGTCATAAAGTCAAAATCATGAGTATGATCCAATCGCATGATTGGACCATGAGTATGGACCAACCGTACGAATGGACCATACTCATGCACTAGACAGCCGAATGGCACATGAGTATGAACCATTCACCTGAATGGCATATCAGATTGAGCCAGTCGACCAAATGGAGCTGTGCGAATGAGTCAGTCGCCCGACTAAACCCCAGTCGGTCGACTGAGCAAATCGCACGACTGAGGTCTAATCGCCCAAATGAACAGAGCGAATGGGTCCAGTCGCCCGATTGAAATCAGATTCAGTATAAATAGGGCCATAGTCGATCGCAATCAACTCATCACCCCCAATCGCCCTCATATCGCAAACACTGCCGTTACTTTGCCAAAATTTCCTCTGACCCAAATTGATTACATACTTTGATATTCTGACGTTCGTTGGTGAATATACAGGTAAAATGCGATGTGACCATGCCAAAAACTCCGTCGATTAGACTCCAAAATCAAGAAATTGGCCCTAACTAGAACCAAACCTGTAAATGGACTAATAACCTAACTATACCGAGTAAAATGTTGAAATAACAGTCAGTAGGTTATTAGTAAAGTCATTGTGTGTCTATTGATCCAAAACACGACGTCTAGTTCAAGTTTTGGATCAAATTCGAATTTTAGTCGATCAAATAGTGGGACATGTGACTGGACACCAGGATGAACTCCAATTGCATGATTGAGCTGGTCGAATGGCTCAATCGGCCGAATGGTTAATGCGAATGAGCTCAGTCGACCGACTGAACCAATCGCCGGCCCAGTCAACCAACTGAACTCAATCGCCTCTCAGTCACCCGACTGAATCCAGTCGCATGCCAGATCAACCGACTGAACACATTCGCATGGTTCAATCGCATGATTGAACTAGTTTGAATGCAACCAACTTAATTAGAACTGATCTGTGTTATGTGGTTATCTAATGTCTACGTGTCTTGTGTTACAGATTGATAGCTGACAGGTGGTCCATCAACCCCAAGCACAACATATGTGCTCATTTAGATGTCACCACTGGGAACGTTGCCGAGTTTGCGAGGATTATAACATTCCTTAAGCGATCCAGGATCTACAAGGCTATATCCACACCATGCACTCCCTACAAGTCTATTTAGTAGGCCTTCTGGGAGGGGGCATCGGTTGACCGCTCTGATGAGCAATACAGCATCAAGAGTTCTATTTTTGGGATAGACATAGAGATTACTGCTGAGGATATTCGGCGTGTACTTAGGTTGGGTGATGATGCAGACCACCCTACCAGATTTCACCCGTTGACTGTGAGAGGGTGCTTCTTGAGGATGAAGTACGCTGGGGATATAAATGCAGGTGTGCTCAACAAGAGCAACCTGTGTCCCCAGTACAAGTACTTGGCACATGTCATCCTCAAGTGCTTGGCTTTGCGAAGGGGTGGGTTTGATGATCTTTCATACCAGATTCAAAATGCCTACGTGGCACTAGTACTGAACGACCCTTTCAGCTTCTTGAGCATGATATTCTCTTACTTAGAGAATCTGGAGGCTAAGGGCAAAGACGGTTTCTGCATGTACCCTAGGTTTCTTCAGATGATTTTTTATGAGAAGCTGCCCACACTGCCCAAGGAGAGCCACGACGCTGTGTCATTGGAGATCATGGATGATACGAAACTGGGTCGAATGAAGGTATACCGGGGAAAGTAGGTCAAACCCCCGGTGAAGAGACTCATCGGCCATCTGGCCACGGATGATTACATGTCACCAAGGAGGCGTAAATGGCACCACGCAGACAAAGATTCGGATGTCGAGCAACTTGAGCTCCCTGAAGATGACTCTGACGACGATGACAGCGGTGATGATGGAGATGCAGGGCCCACTTAATTGAGGGCCCCCACTGCTGATATAGCATCTCCAGCATCCACCCAAGGTGGGATGGAGGTAGAAGGTTTCCATCAGGACTTCCAACCTGATGAGGAGGAGGAGGAGGATGACGAACCGTTGACTCAAACGGTGGGCAGCAAGGTGGCTGCCAGCGAGCGAGGGATTAGGGTGGCTAGTAAACGCCCAGGAGGGTCTGGGGAGACTATGACTGATCCAACCTACACCCCAGATCAGCCCAGCGTCCGAGGGGGAGGATCCACCTCGAAGGGTTCGAGGAAGAAACGGATGGCTCAGCCCCACGGGATGAAGAAGAAGAGGATAATGACATTTATCACCACCACCACTACTACCTCCACTTTCACCACTCCACCTACTACAACCACTACCACCACTCCACCTACCACCACTACCATATCTACCACCTCACACACCACTACCGCACCTACTCCTCCATCTACCCACATACAATCCACCTCCACTACAACTCATCCACCACACCTTCATCTATACCACCCCCAATCTTCACCACTGCTACCACCACCACCACTAGCCACCAATCAGGACTATCATCTTACCCCTCCTTTCCATCTGGATCCTCTCTACCTCCCAGTAGGGTAGAGGAACAACTCTCAGCACTGAACCGTATGGTGCTGAAGCTATTAGCAACCGATGATGAGAAGACTGCCCAGATTCGTCAGCTAGTAGAGCTTACTGCTGCACAATCTCAGCAGATATCTCAGCAGGTACAGCTGATTGAGCAACAGGCACAGCAGATGGCTGCTCAGATCTTAGAGATATCCCAACTCCAGGAGCAACATGTCCGTTTAGCAAAACGGATAGAGGAGTTGGAGGCGACCAACAAAACCATCATGCTGAGGCTCAAAGGATCAAAGGATGAGCCATTAAAGATCAGAGAAGGAGATGGAGATGATGGTGATGATGATGATAGTTATGATGATGATGATGATGGTGATGATCAAAGGGATGATACTGATGCTAGTGATGATGTTGATGATGATGATGAAGGAGTTGATGATATTTCTGCTGCGGGTGCCACATCTTCAAATGAAAGGAGGACCAAGAAAGCTCAAGACCAAGGTGCCTCCACATCAGCCCCGTCAGCAAAGGAGCACATGATACAAGAAAAGAGTAATGTTTAGTTGTTTATGTTATTTAAAATCATGTGGAACCGATTATTGTATCAAACTAATGTATATAATGTTTATATGTTGATTATTAATGTTTACTGCTTTGATTGTTAACTAATGGTTGTTGTGTTCCATGTATTAAATCAAGCAGATCCAAATTTTCGAGGGGATGAATATGATGTTGCTCCCCTCTAACAGATCAAGTCTCAGCTCATGATGATTCTTGATTTGCAGGGAATAGTCAGGAGATCAGTGAATTACACTCCTGAAGAAGGAGAGATAATTCATGATCTCACCGACGAGCAACTTGCTGAAATGTTCCGACTCCATCCTGATGAGATCGTGAAAGATGCCACGGACCATGTGGAAAGTGATGACGAGCTCAATGAGGTTGATGAGATCGAGATTGAAGATGTCACGGACCAAAATTATCCAGAGTACACTGACATTGAGGGTAATATCGTTCCCAATCTGGGCGACAATATTGTCGTGAAACTTTTGAGACTCTGAATAAAATGGAACAAGAGTCAAAAAAGAAAGAAGATAAGACCCAAGCCTCGGAAGCTGAAGTCAACAACAGAATGGTTGAGTGGGCTACATGCTTTGAAGAAATAAGAGTCCAACTAAGTGCTTCAACGTCAATTGTCTACACCAAGCTGTACAAAGTGAAGAAACATCACAAGGTGTTGGGCAAAATCATAGCATGGGCACATTTTGAAGATCTCAACGTTTATGCAGTTAAACGTGAGAAGGGGATTGAGTACTGCAGGTTCCCACACGACCTGAAGACTCTTCCTGGGTTTGAGCTTAACCAGTTAGCAAAGTTGAAATTGCTATACGCTGACCCACGTAAAATGTCAGGCTAGTTTGAAGCAACTCTAAAGAGAGAGTACCACACCAGATGGGTCAACTTCAAACCTCAACAACCAACGAGGTATATCAAACAGTCTGAGGTTGATGCCATAACTGGAAAACCAAAAATAGTGCTGAAGTGGAGTCCTCCGCGCATCATGTCTAAGATCCCTCTATGGGAAATGCCACTGGACTTCATTCCACACTTCAAATGGTGGTACTATGATTGGAGAACAGGAGAGGCTATCATAGTATTGAACAAGAATGGTGTTATGGAAACCATCAGGGTGTTTGACCCAATGTGGCTTACGAACTTTTCTGCTAATGATGTCTATACATTATACAAGTGGCCACTATTCTATGACTCACAAGATATTGTACAAGCTCTACAATTTCAGAACGTGATACGACTCTATTTTGCTTTTGAGATACATGCAGGAGTCACAAGAGAAGAGAAGTACAAGAAGTTTGAAGAGCTTATGAAGGATGTAAAACAATAGATGAAACTATGTACAAGGGGGAGTTTGTAGATACATGTGTCCCTAGTTTCTTAACTTAATGTAATATGTCTTTATTGTCTTACACATATGTAATTGAACGGGTACTTAATGAAATACATTGTGTGGTTGTACTTATAGTGTTTATTATTTCATTGATTAGTATGTTAACGCTTATTGAACTAATTATATAGGTATGTGGTTGTTTGAATGAATCTAAGTTAATTAATTATTGTGAAACATATTTAAACTTAATTATATGAAGTTCTCATGCGATTGGCCCATGCTAATGGACCATACGCATGAACAACTCCATGCTAATGAACCCGTCGTACGAATGAACCAGGAGACTGGATCAGTCGCAGATTGTAACATGAGATTGGCTCAGTCACACGACTGAACACTCAGTCGTGCGAATGGATCAACCGCATGACTCAATCACACGACAGAACCTTGCAAATGGTCCAGTCGCACGATTGAGAAACCCTAACCTATAAATACCATCTAAATCGTGGAAAAACGAGACACTTTGAATATTTTGATACCTAAACGTACCCTAGCCATCCAGAGACCTCTAGCAACCTATTCCAACTTCATAGATCATAGTAGATCGATTGCTAATTCTTCTTAACGTTTAGATTCAATCATTAATTGATTCTACATGCGTTCTCACTTATTGGATCGCCAATCAAATAGGATTCTGAACTATTTGATTCGGTGCACGCGTAAATCTATTAGTATTCGTCCAGTACATGATCCTAAAAAACTTTAACACATACAACCATCAAAAACACTTTTTGAAGCAAAAAGGTGACTCTTTTGATTGAAAACGTTGGTTTTAACAACAAAACCAATTGAATCCACGCAAACTAACGAGCCAAAGCTCTGATACCACTTGTTAGGATCGTTTTTGTATGGAGTACTAATGGATTCTACGTGAGACCAGATCGAATAGTGCGGAATCCTATTTGATTAGCGATCCAATCAGTGAGAACGACAAACTGATCAATCTAACGATGAAACAAACGTTAAGAATTGATTAGAAATTGATCAGGACCGAACTATGAAGTTGGATATGCTGCTTAGGACACTCTGGACTGCTAGGGTTTGTGAATATTCGAAGTAAGTATTTTTCCACGAATTGTGTGGTATTTATAGGTTTTTAGTTTTCAGTCGTGGGACTGACTCACATGGTTGATTCACACGCATGACTGAAGGTTTAGTCGTATGACTAAATCAATCTTATGTCTCAGTCATACGACTGATCCAGTCACCTGGTTTAGTCGTGCGACTGGTCCATAAGTATGATCCATTCGTGCGTATGGTCCATAAGTATGGGCCATTAGCATAAATAATCACCCGACTAAGTTGAACACATTTCTCAATCATTATTGACTTAGAACTATGTACAACAACCTAAAACCTATATACGATGTTCATACATATTAATTATACCAAATACAATAATAATATGAAATATTTATAGACAATTTTATAGACAAATAAACATCAAAAGCATATCATATTTCATTAAGTAGTTACATTACACATGTGTAAGAAATGAATCAACAATTGTTGTTATTGCCACCATTTTCGTTATTATTACCATTTCTTTTTAATTGAGGGTAATTTCTCTTGTAATGCCCTCTTTTCCACACTCAAAGCAACCCTTTGTGTTTCATGGGGCTGTTGAGGTTTCTTCATCAATTCCCCACAACAATCCTTCTCCCCATGTCCAACAACACTAGCATTGAAAACTATCACATCTACTAGTGTTGTCGTAATTGCATAGACTGCACTTAGGGTTTTTCCCTGCATAACTACTTGGTCCTAGAGTTGGCGCAGATGATTGATTGAAGTTGCGATTGTTATCAAACTTCCTTTGTTGTTGTTATTGTTGGGGCTTATGTTGTTGTGGTTGCCAACTAGACGATGAACCCTTGCTAGCATTGTTTTCACACTTGAGATTGTTCTTAGGCGTGCTTGCCACAGCACCCCACTTGGGTAGCTTGCCATGCTCCACCACCTGATTAGTGAGTTTATAAGACAATCGAATGGCCTATTGAATAGTAGGGCGATTTGCAGCAGTCACCATATTTTGAATCTTCGGCACCAAACCACATAAGTAGAGCTCAATTCGTCGGCTCGGCAGGTCAACCATGTTAGGACAGAGTGTAGCTACCTCATGAGACCTAGTAGTGTAAGCCTCGACGTTAGATCCTTCCATCTTTTATTTCCAAAACTCAGCTTCTAGCTTTTCAACTTCATTACAAGAACAGTATTCCTCCATCATCATCGTTTTGAATTCATCCCACGGCAGCGCGTTTGCCGTCACCTTGCTAAGCATCTATACTTGAGCATTCCACCACATGAGTGTTGCACCCTCCAGCGTCCCCATGTTGTATGATACCTAGTCTGCCGCTGGACAATTACATTTGGCGAATACTAACTCAGTCTTCTCAAACCACCTTACTAGTCTTATAGCTCCCTTAGCTCCATTATAGGTATGGGGCTTACAATCCATTAATGCCTTGTAAGTGCATACAAGCGGTCGTGTATTCAATGTGTTAAGGTGTTTAATCAAAGCGAAAGAATTAACCACTTATTAGAAAATTCGTGTATTTGATGACTAGAGTCATCGTTTACCTTCAAACTGGGCATGTTGAGTGTTTAGTGCCGCCTGCACAAGTTGATTAATCTAAGGAGCTAATTCAGTTAGGGTCATGTACACGGTGCCAGTGCCACATCCACTTTGTTTGTCTCGGCCATCCATATTTCACTTTACATTAACAAACACAATAATGAGTAACATTCAACATATTAATCTCATTGAAGTATGGTAAATAATAAGAAATAATGTACTATCACAACCATAACATTTTAAACCAAAATAATAACTTATCATAAAAAAATTGTAAGTAACTCACAAAATATCCAATCAATGTCAAAATTTCCAATTTTCATTTATGTGGGAAACAACCCATCCTATGCAGTCTAAATCATATAAATGAGAAAATCAATCCAACAAATCCAATCCCTCACTTTCTCTGCCGTTTGGGCTTCTTCCGGCTCTTCCTTAAGGTCTTCATCAGAATATTCTACTGGTGCAAGATTGTCCACAATCTATAGTGCTACAAGTTGTGCTTCTAGTTCAGTTAATCTACTCTCGACGCCCATATTATGGTGGTCCTGCTCATCCATACGCTCTATAAGATCCATCACACTGCCAACCATGTTGAAATTTCCAGTAAAAGACATTAACAACCTCTCTTCGAGTGTTGCTACTTGCAGGCGTAGCTGGCGCATCTCATACTTCAGTGTCGAGTTCTCGTTAATGAGTGCTCCGAATCACCGGCACTTAGTGTCCAATGTTGCAACCAAGGTTGCAATAGCCTGCTTGAGAGGCACATCAAGAGGTTGGAGTGTGGGTGTGGTAGAGGTAGTCGCTGACGTAGTCCTAGGTCTAGCAATTGGTGGTTCTGAAACACCCTCCCTATGAACCATATGGTTCCCGCTAGTCGGGTAGTAAGTCCAATCTCGTGGAGGATCATGTTCAGGTAGCATGAACGTTTAACCCCAATCTAACTCATAAGAAGGGTAAGGATTTCGCAGCTAGTCAGGTACTCGATGAGGTACCAGAGTTGGGGATTCAGAATGCACAGGTATTTTACCCAAAATCCGAGATGATGATGCAATGTTGCACTGCACGTGATGTGTATGCCAATGAGTATACAGTAAATGGATAAGAAACGAATAAATAACTAATTATGTGTGGTTATAGATTAGTGTGTATGCAACCTAGTTCCCTATAACCCATAGCTCTAATACCAATGTATCATACCCTCAAATTCCACACGCGGAGCTTTACCACGAGGCAAGTGAACAAACTAGGATTACAGTCACTAGTTACTCAGAACGACACTATATGCCATATTTAAAATAAAATCAACCAAAAACCAAACTTTAAAAATATGTGGAAGCGTTATGTAAGTAAGACAAACCCAAAGTATATAAATTCAATTTTTGGCAAAACAAGTGTCAACCCAATTTTTAAAAATCATAAATAAAATCCAAACGTTATGACTTAAAATAAAGTATTAGATTGCATGTAGGGCTTGTGACGCACTCTTATTGGCAACTAGAGTTAACGACCTATGAATAGCATACTAAAAATGTCAACACAATGGTTGGTGAGTTCAAGAGTTTCGTTTAACATAAACAATATTAGTTGCATAACCTAAGATGTGCATTGAAATAGATAGCTATGCTATATTCACAAGTAAAATCCAGATGTTTGTGTTTAGGACAATATTGCATCCGTTTGACCAAGTCGTGACGATGAAGCTGACTATGTTATGTTTGTTGCCTCCCGTCATAACTTACCAAGTCGTGACGATGTTTGTGTTTAGGACAATATTGCATCCGTTTGACCTCAAGTCGCACAGGTGGGGTTGTCAAACCTAATAGTATTACCCTAGATTGTCCGCTAGTTACCATTATTTCCGATTTGAAAGTGTGAGGATTTTCAAAATATAACACCATGTTAAACTATGCATAGCTTATAATAATTATAAAGTTTTTATAGAGGAGTATGTTATTTCCCCCAAAAGAGAGTTTATAAAATAATGTGGGGCATAAACTCACCTCTTATGCAACGAATAATAAAAAGAAACTGACGATGGATGGAAAGATAACCCTTCAAAGGTTAACTAGAACACATAAGTACATAAGTATGTGTACACATAAAGCTTAACAACATAGGGGCTCAATAAACACATTGATCCAAGGTTTAGAAAACATTCGACCCTGTTGATACATGTGTACCTTGATTCTGATCTTAATGTAATATGTCTTTATTGTCTTACACTTATGTAATAGTTGGGTACTTAATGAAATGCAAATTTTTGGTTGTGTTTATAATGTTTAATATTTCATTAATGAGTTGTTTATCGTATATTGACTTGATTATATAGGTTTGTGGTTGTTTGAATTAATATAAATAATGTTATAATAATTAATACATTCAAACTTAATAACATGAAGTTATCATGCAAATGGCCCATGCTAATGGACCATACGCATGAACAACTTCATACGAATGACTCAGTCGCACGACTGAACCAGGAGACTGGATCAGTCGTATGACTATAACATAAGATTGGCTCAGTCGCACGACTGAGTACTCAGTCGTGCGAATGGATCAACCGCATGGCTCAATCGCATGAATGAGCAACCCTAACCTATAAATACCACCTAATTCGTGGATAAACAAAAGCTTTCAATACACTTCGACTCCAGACATACCCTAGCCATCCAGAGACCTCTAAGATCATAATCCAAGTTCATAGATCGCAGTAGATCGATTCCTAATCGATTCTTAACGTTAGATTCAATACATAATT
>BJCM01266294.1:0-12267 GCA_018326385.1 Flaveria bidentis | reverse complement strand
GTGATTGATGTTGTGATGATTCAGCTGGGTCTTTTGATGATACAAAAGGTGCAACTTGTCTTGGATCCAGAATTGCTTTGATCATGTTGACAAAATCTTGAGCCTCTGACATTTTATCCTTGCTTAGTACATGAATCTTCATTCTGCTCATATCATGGATTGCTTCAAGTGGTAGCCTCTTCAAAGAAATAGGTCCCCAAAGAGAAACTGTTGAAACTCCATCTCTGTGAATCAATAAGGAACCATCTACATCAACTTCAAGCTTGAAAATGTTGCCGAATTGGAGAGGTGTCTTCTTCTTCTTTCTTTTCTCTCTTTTTGCACTGATCTAATCAAAGGCTATCTTCACTAGTTTGATACACTTCAGAAAGAAATGTAGATCTTCTTCACCCACTTGTTTGATATCTCTCTGAAGTGTCATGTATAGATGTATTAAATGTATGATTGATCCAGTCACTTCATAACAACTAAACAATCTGATCTCAGCACCTTTTTTGCCTCCCCATTTCCTTTCAATCACTAACTCATATGTCTTCTCATCATAAAGCACATTTGAAATTGGAATTGATGAATGTGTACCATCTACCATTTTTCTTTTCAAGGCTTCAGTAGGTTTGACTCTAAGTTCAGGGAATACAACTTCTTCAGCTGGTTTTGTTTGTTTCTTTTCCAGTGGATTCTTGAATGTTTTGTCTTTCATCATGCATGTAGCTTTTAATGTGTTGAAGTTGTTTGTTCGTTCAAACATTTTCAGTATTCCTTCAAATTCATAGCCTCTGAACATGGCATTGTGGTTGATCAGCTCCAGGTTGGCCAGTTCCTTCAAGTCATGAATCTCAAGTGCATTTACCAAAGCAGAGTACTCAGTAAAGAATTGCACTAATCCAGGGATCCTTTTGACCATAAACATGTTCCAAGCACTATCATACTTCCATGCAATAATTTTTTGATTTGTTTTGCCTTTTGGAGTAGATATTCCTCTTATCAACTCAGCAGTGGTCAACCCTTCTTGAAGCTTCAGTTGAGAGGGTTCAGCAAACCATTCTAGATATCTATGAATGATAAGTGCAAGATAATCTTGATCTTTGTGAGTAAGACTCATATCATGTGTAGACACTCTTAATCTTGGCTTCTTGTTCAACACCTCTTCTTCTAACTGCTTTAATTTTTCTTTCTTCTCATTTATCATCTTGAGAGTAGTAGCTCTTAAAGAATATGTCTTCATGTTAGCCAACTTTCTTTTGGTGAAGCCTTGATTTGTGAGGTAATCCTTCATTTCCTTATCAATCATACTATAAGGATCAGGAAATAGTGGCTCATGAATTGGAGATGATCTTTTCATTGATGATAGCTTGGGTAGAGGAGTCTGTCTTGGCAATGGTCTATTATACCTAGATGTTTTCTTCATAGAATAACCTTTAAGCATAGTAGTATCTTTGAAGATTGCCTTTTCATACTTAGTTTCAATTGATGGATGAAGCAACCTTTTTACTTTATCTTCCTCCTTCTTCATGCCTTCATAAGTCATTCCAAACACTTCATCAGGATCAAAACCTTGATTGATCAGAAACATGACTTTAATCATCAAGTCATCAGTTTGTGCTTTGGATAGCATGTCTTCCACTGCCTGTTCTGCTTTCATGGGACTGTACATAAGATCATCCTTTTCAGCTTCATATCCACCAGCAAATCTCACCTTCTTCTAAATCAATTGCACCATCCAATTTCTTCAATTGAGCTTCTGCCTGCTCATGTTCTTCCAAAAATTCAGCAATTGCTGCTAGACTTCTTAGGTCATCTTTTTGTTTCTTAACTGGTTCTTCTTCAACTATTGGTCTCTTACCCTTAGCCTTTTCTGCTAAGTATTTTCTTTTTCACGAATAAGTTTGAAGTTGAGGACTTGAAGCTTCACCCTTTTCTATTACTTCAGGCATTCTCTTGGGTGTTATTTGTACTTGTTCATCCATAAAACTACCCCTAACCTATTACATCAGAAACTAGTCCAAGTCTTGATCCGCATCTGGCTAGTTCATCCGCATTGACAAATGCGGATGAGATAATCTTGATCAGCATTTCTTCACTTGATCATCCGCATTAGTATGTTGGTTATCCGCATTGGTTAATGCGGATGAACAAATACTTATGTGCATTTGGTCGGTCATCCGCATTTGTCAATGCAGATGAGCAAAGTCTTGTCCGCATCTTCTTTTGTTCTTCCGCATTAGTCAATGCAGAAGGGTAAACACTTGTCCACATCAGTGTTATGTCTTCCGCATTAACTAATGCGGAAGATAACACTTGTTACTTTCCTTGGCAGATTTTCATCCGCATTTCTTCTTAGACTTGTGGGATTCTAGCTGAGCAATCATTAATTCACTCATTGAGTTGGCATGTATGATCTTTTCAGGGTGCAACATAATCATAAAGATTCATTATCAAAACCAAAGCCTCAATTGAACAAACATAAGTTGAATCATGTAACACCCGTTTATTTATTTATTTTGAAGCCGACGAATGAAGAAAAAGAAATAAAGTCCAAAGTCGAGGGACCAAACTAGGCAACGAGAGAATGTTGGGTGAGTGGGAGTATTTAAAGGGAGAGGGCAGTCCTTACCCTCTCCCCACACTCACATTTTCAGCCAAAAGAAAGGGGAGAAGAGTGAAAGAAGAGAAAATGGAGAAAAAGTTGGTTCGAGTTGGTTCAAGTGAGCAAAATCATCGTATAGCGAGTCAAATAGAAGCTCTTCTCGTTGTGGTCATTTGTGTGAGTTCTAGGACCCCTCTTTTACATGTTATTGAATGATTTTGGGGCTGGAACACATCTGAAATCGGGTTTTTGAGTGTGTGCATGTTCAACCCATTTATGTATGTGTATGTGTGTGTATGATTGAGCCTTGCTTTTGAGCATGTGTGTGCTTGAATGGTGTTGTGGTATGCATTCCTAAGGTGTAGGATAGTTGATTTGTCCTTAGAATGGGTTTGGATGAGCTTGGAGGTCGAAAATGGCAGATTCGGTTCGGGATGAACTGCATTCTGCATCAGCTAGGGCTATGCGATCGAATGGAGGGCATACGGCCGAATGAGGTGCGGTTGAGGTTCATTCGCATGATTGATGTCCATTCGCACGATTGGAGGGCCAGTCACCTGGGGAGACATGCGACTGAGGGTCTAGTCGCATAAGTGCTCATTCGCATTAGTATCATTCGCATGAGGTCCGTTCGCATTAGTTCCATTCACATAGGATTCATCCGCATTGGTGTTGATCCGTATGAGGTCCATTCGCACGATTGAGTGTTCATTCGCATGGGTGTTCATCCGTATTGGTCCGATCGCATGATGTTCAGTCGCATGGAGGCCATGCGATTGAAGGGTGTCCATACGCCCGAAAAGGGCTGTTGCACCTGAGGAGAAGCGTAGTTTAACTTCTGACTTTAGAGGGAAAGAGGAGATGTAATTTTTGACGTGGAAGTTTCTGTAAGTGCATGTAAGGTGACTATAGAGGCCTTAGAGGTTATGATGGGCATGATGATGATGTTGCATGTTTATTCATGACGTATGCTATGTAGTATGATGTTGCCTTGTATGATGTGGATGACTGTGTATGTTATGTTCCTTGCTATGATGTATGCTTAACTTTCCTATGGCTTTACGTGTTATGTTAATGAACAAAGTGAAAGTATTATGTAATATAAAGTGAAAGATAATGAGAAGAGGAACATGATGAATGCATGCATTAATGAATGATGAAATTAATGAATGTCTTGCAAACAATGTATGTCGGGACACGCCATTATAAGGTGTTAGCCCAACGGTGTGCGGGTTCGCTACCCCTGGAGAATGCACATCGGGGTCTTTCTTTGTGATTGACCATATGTATGGAACCATTGTTGCTTGCCTTAGGTACTGCGACCAGAGGTGTTGGGCACCGTGAATGAAGTTCTATTATTGTCTTTGGTCCAGTACCATGAGCATGAAGGGCATAGCACATGACAATGGTATACCTGAACTTTACCTTAGGTACTATGGCTAGAGGTGCGGTAGACCGTGAATGAAGGTCTATCATAGGCTTAAGCCCAGTATCATGAGTATAAAGGGTAAAGTTCATGGTGATGACAAAAAGAAAAGATGTGCTGATGAACAAATGAATGAAAGTAAGAATAAATGAATGAACGGAAGTTAACGAATGATGAAGATAATATGATATTATCTATGTGTACTTATGATGTATGATCGCATGAATGTAAAGAACGGTTTTAACGAAACAAAAGTATGTTTAATTATAAAACGAGAACTCACTCAGCAACACTGACTTTTATATGTTTCCAGTTGGCAGGTAATGATTGTTGAGGATGGCACGGGGCGGCTCTCGGCATTTGGATGGCACTCTTTTGTTAATGTTTTTGCATTGTAATGCGAACGAATGATGTTTTGAAATGAACGCTTGTATTAACTTGCAAAAGCATTTGTAATGATATGAAAAGTTATTTTTATATTTCCTCTACTATGTTTTATAAATGATTAATTGTAAGTTATATGTTTTATGTGTAATGATTTAGCAGCTGTAAGCGTCCCGGGAACAGGGCCTTACAAGTTGTTATCAGGGCCAAAGTTTAAGTGAAATGGGTAAATTTTCAAAATAAACCTTAACTTAAACTGAGAATGGGATGGAAAGGGAAGGGATGCCAATCTGAGTAGCTGCGTGTCATAAGCTATCTTCTTTAATGTTAACCGGTATTATGTGCGCATGGTATGTGGTTATGTGTTGTATGTAGATTTAAATACTGATGTAGTCAGGACAGGTAATGCTTGGGGTATAAAGAGTAAAGTATGTGGCTAATCACAACTGGCCACTATAATTAGGGACTTACTATACTTGACATAAACTGAGTTGTTCCCTTGAATGACCATGTTGGTGTTTCAATCTTTCAGTGTGCGTGTGAATGGCCGGTGGTAGATCTTCGAAAGCCTCTCATGGTGGTGGTCGTGACGGGCTTGGTGCTAAGCCGCGACCCAAGAGAGGAAGACCCAGAGTTGAGAAGGTGGTTCATGAGGAACCCGAGACCCCTCATCTGGAGGGTGGCGAAGAGAGCGCCAACTTGAGAGCCTCAGTAAAAGAGGCGGTGGTTGAAGAGGTGCATCAGGTCATGCAGACAATCTTACCGTCTGTGGTCACCGAAGTTATCAAGGCAGTATGGGAATTAAAAAGGAAAGAGAGGAATAGGTCCTCGGGAGAACGGGAACATTCGGATCCTGAAACAGTTCTATCTGATGACGAAGAGGAAGATGAAGAGCCTGTGTCGGAGGCGGCACGAGGCTGTAACTATGGGGCGTTTATGAGATGCAAGCCCCCTACTTTTGATGGTAATGGCACTGCTGCTGCTGCTCACCGATGGGTGGGGGAAATGGAGGTTGTTCTTGATATCAATGAGTGTCGGGAGGATCAGAAGGTAAAGTTTGTTGCCCATTCTTTTGTGGACTAAACTTTATGCTGGTGGGAAAACATTTTCCAAGCTGAGGGTAGTCGGGCGATCGGGAGAATGAGATGGTCGAAACTGAAGAAGTTGGTGATTGAGGAGTTCTATCCTCATAGGGAAATGGATAAGGTTGAGAGAGAATTCTTGCAGTTGGAGGTGGGAACCATGACACACCAGCGGTACACCACAAAGTTCAATGATATGGCACGTCTGGTTCCGGATCAGGTGACACCTCTGTCTCGAATGATCAAGAGGTATATTCAGGGCTTGCCGACAGATATTCACAGATACATGATCGCCACCCGACCAAGCACGTTTAGGTCGATGGTGGATTTAGCAGGGAGATTTTATGATGAGAGGGTTGTGGTGGTGGTGGCTAAAGGTGGCAGGAAGGGTGGAGGTGATCGAAACTAGTAGGGGAAGAGGTTTGGTCGAGGTGATGCCTCGACGGGTAAGAAGAAGGCACGGATGGACGACCGTCGTGTGGTCACATCGGGGGCAGGTATGAAGAAGTGTGGTAGGTGTGGGAGAGAGCATAGTGGGGAGTGCAGGTTTGGGTCGAACTTGTGCTTTAAATATGGGAAGGCGGGGCACATCGCAAGGGATTGTCGTACGGTCTGGTGCTTTAACTGTGGTGAAGAGGGTCACATAAGTAAGGATTGTAAGAAGCTGAGGGCTGAGGGTTGTGGGGCGAAGAAGACGGGAGGTGAAGGACCGAGGGCAAGCGCCAAGGCATTTACTATGTCACAGGAGGAAGCTAGGACGGACCCTGATGTCGTGTCCGATACGTTTCTGTTGAACCAAACTTTAGCTTCTGTGTTATTTGATTCGGGTGCCGGTAAAAGTTTTATTTCTACTGCTTTTTGTGCTAACCTGCCTGATAGTAGTAGACGTGTTGATGTGCCCTTTCATGTAGAAACTACCATAGGTAAGTCTACCAGGATTTCAGAGATGATAGAGAACTGTGATGTGGAACTAGAAGGTCATAAGTTTCCTATTAGATCGTTCGTGATAACCTTGGGTGGTTTTGATTTTGTTCTTGGGATGGATTGGTTAGCAGACTTCGAGGAGAACATTGTGTGTCGCAAGAAGATGATTCGTTTGACAACGCCTAATGGGAGTTTGGTGACAATTTATGGGAATCGGGTCATGACGATCCCGAAAGTGATCTCAATGGCGGTGGCGGGAAAGTGTATGAGGCGTGGGTGTAGCGCCTACTTGGCTTATGTAAAGAATGTGGATACGCTGACACCACAACTGTCTGATGTACCAGTTGTGCTTGACTTTCCAGACGTGTTCCTAGAAGACTTACCAGGAGTTCCACCTGACCGTGAGATCGAGTTCTAGATTGATCTGATACTGGGTGCCCAACCTATAGCCAAGGCATTGTATTGATTGGCTCCAACGGAGATGAAAGAGTTGATGGAATAGTTGCAAGAGCTGCTTGATAAGGGGTTCATTAGACCGATTATCTCTCCTTGGTGTGCTCCAGTCCTATTTTTGAAGTAGAAAACGGTAGTATGAGAATGTGTATTGACTACCGCGAGCTGAACAAGTTGACGGTGAAGAACCAGTACCCCATACCGAGAATAGATGATTTGTTCGATCAGCTTCAGGGTGTCAGTTGGTTTTCAATGATATACCTTTGATCAGGTTACCATCAGTTGAAGGTGAAGGAGCAGGATATCCCTAAAACAGCTTTTCGCACGCGCTATGGTCATTACAAGTTTCTTGTCATGTCTTTTGGTTCGACCAATGCGCCAGCTGCTTTTAAAGATCTGATGAACCGTGTGTGTCGGCCGATGTTGGATAAATCAATCATTGTGTTTATTGATGATATCCTGATTTACTCGAAGAGCGAGTTAGAGCATGCTGGTCATATTCGGGAGGTTTTGGAAACGTTGAGGAGGGAGAAGTTGTATGCTAAATTCTCCATGTGCGTATTTTGTTTGCGCGAAGTCCAATTCTTGGGTCATGTGGTGAATCCTGACGGGATTATGGTGGACCCGGCAAAGGTGGAGGCCGTGATGCAAAGGAAGTCTCCTAAGACGCCATCCGAGATTCATAGCTTCTTGGGTTTGGCGGGCTACTATAGAAGGTTTATCCAAGACTTCTCCAAGATTGCTTCTCCACTAACTAAGTTGACCCAGAAGGATGTGAAGTTTGCATGGGGTCAAGCTTAAGAGAAGGCGTTCGAAGAATTAAAGACGAGATTGACTCAAGCTCCTGTTCTGTCATTACCCGATAGAAGCGAAGATCTAGTGGTCTATTCTGATGCTTCCTACTCGGGGTTGGGGTGTGTGTTAATGCAAAGAGGGAAGGTTATAGCTTATGAATCCAAACAGTTGAAGGTTCACGAGGTCAGTTCTCCTACTAATGACTTGGAGCTAGCAGTCGTGGTCTTTGCACTAAAGATCTGGAGGCACTATCTTTACGGGACGAAGTGCACCATTTTCACTGTCCATAAGAGCTTGAAGTACTTCTTTGAGTAAAAAGATCTGAACATGAGACAAAGACGATGGATGGAGCTTATAAAGGACTATGATTGTGAGATCCATTACCATCCGGGCAAGGCCAACATGGTGGCTGATGCCCTTAGTCGGAAATAGAGGCCCGAGCCGATTCGGGTGAAAGCGTATCAGCTAATCATGACCTCTGACGTTATGAAGCAAGTTAATGAGTTTCAAGATGAGGCATTTGCTAAATCAATGTTTTAGATTCAATAAGCTTGGATCTTAGGATTCATCTCGTTCAGATCTAGAAATCAAAATTAAGATGGGTGGACGTGTGTGAATCAAAGAACAAAGAGATGGATTATAATAATGTTATGATTAAATTTTGTTGATAAACAATTTACAATGATAATCATAGATGGCTGGTGAAATCAAACCCACCTAAAGGAGAGGATTTCTCCTTGGATGGTGATTTACACCATGAGAAAGACACACAAAAGCCACACTTGCAAAAATGCACTAGTGGGTCTATTTATACTAATATTACAACATGACCTAATTTTGACTTTCTAATTGTCTTGATGTTGACTTAGTCATGTTGAATTGTCTTGTTTTTGTTGTAATCAACTTGGTCTTTGAACTCGTACAATGAGATCTTCAGTTGGCTGTAATTATGATTTGGTAAGGTTCAGTTTATTCTATTGTTGAAACCCAACAACATTGAAGGAAGATCATCTTAACTCTGAAAGAATGAGAGGTCTGGTTGTGGAATGGGGTGAAAACACACTTGGTGTTAAAACCCGATTTGGACGAGTGTGGATTCCTCGTTTTGGGGATCTACGCATGAGAATAATGGATGAAGCTCACATGACTCGATACTGCATTCATCCAGGTGCCACAAAGAAGTATCAGGACATGAAGAAGGATTACTGGTGGCTGGGTATGAAACGTGACGTGGTGGAGTATGTGAGTAAATGCCTTACTTGTCTACAGGTGAAGGCCGAGCATCAGAAGCCGTTTGGGAAGATCGAACCTTTGGATATATCGGAATGGAAGTGGGAGCACATCACCATGGATTTCATTACGAAGCTGCCGCGTACCACGAAAGGGTATGATGCTATATGGGTAATTGTGGATCGTCTGACGAAGAGTGCTCACTTCCTACCAATCCGCGAGACATATTCATCTGAGAGATTGGCTAATCTGTTTATCAAGGATATTGTAACTTGTCATGGTGTACGAGTGTCTATTTTATCTGATCGTGACACCTGGTTTACCTCCAAATTTTGGAAGAAATTCCACGACGCCATGTGGACGAGGTTACATATTAGCATGGCTTATCATCCTCAAACTGATGGTTAGTTAGAAAGGACCATTCAGACACTGGAAGACATGCTTCGGGCATGTGTGATTGATTTTGGGGGAAGTTGGGATGACCACCTACGTTAGCCGAATTATCATACAACAACAATTACCATGCCAACATTGGTATGCCACCTTATGAGATACTATATGATAGGAAATGCAGAACACCCATCTGTTGGGGTGATATTGGTCAAAGGAACTCGGGAGCGTCAAGGTGATCGAGGCTACGACTGAGAAGCTTGAAAGGATCAAAGCCTTCATGAAGGCAGCCAAAGACAGACAAATGTCGTATGCCAATAAACGACGCAGACCAATTGAGTTCAAGGTGGGTGACCGGGTTATGTAGAAGCTCTCACCTTGGAAGGGTATTATTCGTTTCCAAAAGCGGGGCAAGTTGAGCCCAAGGTACAAAGGCCCTTTCCGAATCGTTGCTCGAGTAGGAGAGGTGGCCTATAGACTAGAATTACCGGATGAACTAAGTGGAATTCACCCGACATTCCACGTATCTCATCTAAGTAAGTGCTTGGCCGACGAAGATATTCTTGTTCCATTGGAAGATATCGAAGTAGACGAACGACTCAATTATGTGGAGCAACCAGTGGCAATCATCGATCGAAAAGAGACGAACCTGAGAAATAAAGTGGTTCCTCTTGTGCGCGTATAGTGGAAGCACAGGAAGGGATTCGAGTCAACGTGGGAAACTAAAGAAGAAATGAGGCAGCATTACCCACGTTTGTTCGAGGAATAACAGGGTTCAGGGACAAAACCTATTTAAGGGGGTGGACTTGTAACACCCGGTTATTTATTTATTTTGAAGCCGTCGAATGAAGAAAAAGAAATAAAGTCCAAAGTCGAGGGACCAAACTCGCCAATGAGAGAAAGCTGGTTGAGTGGGGGTATTTAAAGGGAGAGGGCAGCCCTTACCCTCTCCCCACACTCACATTTTCACCCAAAAGAAAAAGGAGAAGAGAGAAAGAAAAGAAAAGGGAGAAAAAGTTGGTTCAAGTTGGTTCAAGTTAGCAAAATCGTCGTGTAGCAAGTCAAATCGAAGCTCTTCGCATTGTGGTCATTTGTGTGAGTTCTAGGACTCCTCTTTTACATGTTTTTAAATGATTTTGGGGCTGGAACACATCTGAAATCTGGTTTTTGAGTGTGTGCATGTTCGACCCATTTATGTATGTGTATGTGTGTGTATGATTCGTTTGAGCCTTGCTTTTGAGCATGTGTGTGCTTGAATGGTGTTGGGGTATGCATTCCTAAGGTTTAGGATAGTTGATTTGGCCTTAGAATGGGTTTGGATGAGCTTGGAGGTCAAAAATGGCAGATTCGGTTCGGGATGAACTGCATTCTATATCAGCTACGGCTTTGCGACCGAATGGAGGCCATACGGCTGAATGAGGTGCGATTGAGGTTCATTCGTACGATTGATTTCCATTCGCATGATTAGTGGGCCAGTCGCATGGGGAGTCATGCGACTGAGGGTCCAGTCGCATAAGTGCTCATTCGCATTAGTTTCATTCGCTTGAGGTCCATTTGCAATAGTTTCATTTGCATAGGATTCATCCGCATTGGTGTTCATCGATATGAGCTCCATTCGCATGATTGGGTGTTCATTCGCATGGGTGTTCATCCGCATTGGTCCAGTCGCATGATGTTTAGTCGCATGAAGGCCATGCGACTGAAGGGTGTCCATATGTTCATCCGAATAGGCTTATTGCACTAGTTCGTGGGAAAATGCAGATGAAAGTTTTGACGTGGAATTTTTCGTAAGTGCATGTAAGGTGACTATAGAGGCCTTAGAGGTTATGATGGGCATGATGATGATGTTGCATGTCATGACGTATGCTAAGTATGTATGATGTTGCCCTGTATGATGTGGATGGCTATGTATGTTATGTTCCTTGTTATGAAGTATGCTCAACTTTCCTATGGCTTTACGTATTATGTTAATGAACAAAGTGAAAGTATTATGTAAGGTAAAGTGAAAGATAAGGAGAAGAAGAACATGATGAATGCATGCATTAATGAATGATGAAAGTAATGAAAGTCTTGCAAGCATTGTATGTCGGGGCACACCATTAAAAGGTGTTATCCTAATAGTGTGCGTGTTCGCTACCCCGGGAGGATGCACATCGAGGTCTTTCTTTGTGATTGACCATATGTATGGAACCATTGTTGCTTGCCTTAGGTACTGCGACAAGAGGTGTTGGGCACCATGAATGAAGGTCTATTATAGGCTTAGGTCTAGTACCATGAGCATGAAGGGCATTGCACATGACAATGGTATACCTGAACTTTACCTTAGGTATTGTGGCCAGAGGTGTGGTGCACCGTGAATGAAGGTCTATCATAGGCTTAGGCATAGTATCATGAGCATGAAGGGTAAAGTTCATGGTGATAACGAAAGGAAAAGATGTAATGATGAACGAATGAATGAAAGTAAGAATAAATGAATGATTGGAAGTTAACAAATTATGAAGATAATATGATATTATCTATGTGTAGAGATTAATGAAGAGGCTGATGCAACCTAAACATCTTAAGTCTATCCTGCATGCTGCACAAGTGCATTAAAGAAGAAGTTTAGGAAGTTTCACACATAAAACAGAAAAAATACTCTAAGTATGAAATCTTCCGAAGCCAAGACCAATATCTTCCGAAGCCAAACATGAAGTCTTCCGAAGCCTCAGAGACAAAGTCTTCCGAAGCTTCAAGTTCATGAAGATAGATTTCTTCCGAAGACTTTTAGTAACATGCTTTATCTGATGTACTGTTCTATAAAGCTGGACACCTTTCCGCTGCATCTCTGATAGTCACCAACTTACATGTGTTGGTGAAAAGGTCCATGCTTTTGGTAACTGTACATTGAGGTCTTGAGTCTGTAACTTTCTACTCTATTTACTTTATCTTTTTTTAATAGATAAGGATGTGAGCTATGGCATGTCATAGTCACAAGTCAAAAGGCAATCTGCCTT
>BJCM01266292.1:13982-32860 GCA_018326385.1 Flaveria bidentis | reverse complement strand
ATCAATGAATTTGAGATTTTTCAGTTCGAAAACTTCATCTTCGTTCGAACAACAAATTCAATAGATTTGATGAAATATACTGCAATTTGTGATTCAAATTATGTTTCTGATGATGAAACACAACTTTAATTCACAATGTTTCACTCGAATTGTCAATCAATTACAGATTTCAGTGGATTTTTGAAGTTTCTATGTTCGACAAAACTTCAAAAACACTCAACCGAAAGCTCTGATAGCAATTCATAGGATCAATTGATTCATTTTGTAATGATTTATGTAAACAATTTAAGAGAAACACAAACAATTTTAATCAATTCAAGCAATATCAACAAATTCACAGTTCATTGATATCGGAAAGACAATTACAAGAGTAAGAAAGCAGTTAACAATTCTCTCACTACCACTCTCTCTAGTCTAAGCTATTTATACTAGAAACTAAGGAACTAACAATTTACATAACTAGTCCCTATACTAGTACAAAATATAAAATATACAATAAAAGACTAAATGTTAATCTTTCAAGGGTTCTAACACGGATCTCATAACCAAGTTGACAGAATGCCAAGTTGAGCTTGTGATCAGCAAAGCCAGGGTAGAAAAATGTGTTCTTGAGGAAGAGACCTTCAAGAACATGATATCCTCATCCTTGCATGCAACAGTGTGTTATCAGAATTAGTAGGGACTGGGATCTTGTGAGATAGCTCCTCCACAAAGGTCTGTAAGATCTCCCAGGTATGGAACTTGTGAAGATGAGCTTTCTTTCATAGATCCTTTGACTGAAGAGGATGAAGAGGAGGTGATGAAGAATGGCTCTGAGAGGAGTGAAGAAGAGCATTCTAAGAAGGGTCATCATCCCTCTGAGGAGAGTAAAGCTTTTGGGATGACCAAGTCCAAGAGAAAGAACTTGATCAGAAAGAGCAAAAGAAAGGGAAGGAAGGCTTAAGAGATCAAGACCACCTTTTGCTCTACACAGAAACAAGTCTTTGTTTCTGCAGGATTTGAAGTGGTTAAAGCTGAGGTCACAAACTTTAACTCCAACAACAAGAGTTCTAGTTCATGTCCAAATCATCCCATCATCAAGAAGGAGGCTGATAAGTTGTGCACCATTACAGTACAACTTGAACCATCAAGCTCCAAAGGTAGTTCTAACCCCACAAGAATTGCCACATCATCTGAGAAGATGAAGATGGAGAGTGAAAGTGATCAATTACAGCCTTGTTCACAAAAGAAGACTCTTAGAAGGAAGAAAATGGACTGTGTCTAAGGATTGTATCTACAATCCAAAGAGTACTCTCCATAAGACAAAGAAAGAAACTTCTAAGAGTCTGGAGAAGAAGAAGAAAGCTTTGGAAGGAAAATATTTTTCCTTCGGAAGCTCCAAAATGAAGAAGAAGACAAGTGGAAACTTGCATTCAGAAGAAACTTTGGACTTGGAAGAAAGGAATGCTTCCAAAGTATTGAAGCCTGCTGCAGTGAAAGTAAGATCTTCCGAAGGCCCAGTCATCAAAATATCCGAAGTCAACAAAACTTCTGAAGTATTAAAGGTAAAGTCTAAGCTTCCAAAGGTGGTGTGGAAGTCAAAGAAAGACCATCTGGCTGAAAGTTCTTCATCAACTTCAGCAACTGATCCCTCCAGCATGACTATAGGATCAATTACTCTTGCATTGTCTTCAACTTCTTTTGACGAGCCCAAGAACAATGTGGCTTGCGTTTCCAAATGTAACTAACCATCTCTTTTGTGAAGGAACAACTCTAGACAAACAAAAATGTATGGATCATTGATAGTGGTTGTTCTAGGCACATAATAGGCAATAGGTCACTATGACAAAAGTTTGAAAGACTTGATAGATGACAAGTTGCTTTTAGAGGAGATGTTGGAGGTTATATTATAGGTAGGGGCAAGGTCATAAATGGTAAGCTCAACATTGAAAAGGTAAATTTTGTCAAGGACCGTGGGTACAATCTTTTGAGTTTACCTAATTTTGTGATCAGAGTCATAACATGCTCTTTACTAAGCATGAGTGCATTGTTCTCAATCCCCGAGTGGTCATTCCCATGAGCATATCTTGCTAGAGCCCCCTGGAGAAGGAACGTGTACAAGATGGATTTGCAAGAAAAATATCCCTTAGGAGAAGTTTCATGATTTCTATCTAAAAAAATAGTGATGAGTATTTTCTCTTGCATAAAAGAATGTGCCATGTAAACTTTAAAAACATGAATAAAGTTATTAAGAATTATTTGGTAACTGGAATGCCAAAGAAAAAGTTTACAAGTGACGACCATTGTGTGGCATGCCTAAAAGGGAAGCAACACAAGGTATCTCACAAGGCAAAGGAATGAAATGCCATCACTACTCCCCTACACTTGTTACATATGGATCTCTTTGGCCCCACCAGTGTAATAAGTCTAGGAAAGACCTCTTATTGTTTAGTGATCAGATATGACTTTACAAGATTCACATGGGTCTTCTTCCTTAGAACTAAGGATTAGACTCCTAAGATTCTTAAGAATTTCATCTTAAAGATTGAGAATCAATGTGATCACAATGTCAAAACCATAAGATGTGATCAAGGAACTGAATTCAAGAACCAAGTCCTTGATACATTGTGATGGAAAGTGTATTGCAAGACAATATAGTGCTCCCAGGACTCCTCAACAAAATGGTGTTGCTGAGAGGAGAAACATGACACTTATTGAAAATGCAATAACTATGTTGTTTGACTCTAAACTGCCCATCACCTTCTGGGCTGAGGTAGTCAATATTGCCTGCTATGTGCAAAACAGAGTTTTAGTGGTTAAGACTCATGGTAAGATTCCTTATGAACTTTTGCACAAGAGGAACCATTTCATTGGTTTTCTCAGGTCATTTGGATGTCCTTACACCATCTTGAATACCAAAGATCAAATTGCCAAGTTTTCTGAGAAATCAGATGATAGACATTTTATTGGATACTCTTACCAAGCTAAGGCTTATAGAGTATACAATATTAGAACTAGAGTAGTTGAATAGTCAGCCAATGTGACTTTCAATGGGCACACTCCCAGTGTGAAAGGTTCTAGTCCTTATTGGTTGTTTGATCTTGATTTAGTTACCAATTGTTTTAACAAATCTTGTGAGCATGTTTCAGGATCTACAAACATACTACCTACAGGTGATCCTGATCCAAGATTTGAGCTAAGAAAACCTTCAAGCTACACATCTTCAGCTCCAGTGGTAATAAATCCTGCAAATGAGCCTTCTACCAGCACATCAATGACAAATCATGCTGATGCCTCTTGAGTGCCTTCAAATTCTTGCTTAGAGGTACACAACTCAAAGGAATGAGCTTCAAATGTTAAAGAGCATGGTGGTGGTGATGGTGATCAGGAATTTCTTGATGTTGATAACGACTCCATTGATGAAATCATCAATGATGTCACACACTCATTGGATCAAGTTAATCTTGATAAGTGTTCTGATGTGGAGAGTGAATCCTCATTACCAGATCTGAATTTCTCTAACTTTGAACTGTCTAAGAAACTTTCTATGATTCCTCAGCTAAGGATCCACAAGTCTCACCCTTCAACAAACATCATTGGAGATGTTGACATAGGGGTAAGAACAAACCCATGAAGCAAATGTTTGTCTTCACTCTTGTTTCTTGTCTTAGATAGAGCCAAAGAAAATTGTTGAGGCTCTAAAGGATGGAAGTTGGGTTGAAGCTATGTAAGAGGAACTGCTTCAATTTAGAAGGCAGAAGGTTTGGAACCTATGTCCTCTTCCTCATGGGAAGACTATTATAGGAACCAAATGGGTGTTCAAAAATGAGAATGATGATAGAGGTCTTGTCATCAAGAACAAGGCCAGACTATTTGTTCAAGGATATACTTAAGAAGAAGGAATTGACTACATAGATATCTTTGCTCCTGTAGCAAGACTTGAAGCTGTCAGGATATTCCTAGCTTTTGTTGTATCCAAGAACTTCAAGGTTTATCAGCTTGATGTCAAGTGTGCTTTCTTTATGGGGTGATTGATGAAGAGGTGGATGTCAAACAACCACCTAGGTTTGTAGATCCTGATCATCCTGATTATGTCTGCCAGCTTGATAAACCTCTTTATGGGCTGCACCAAGCACCAAGGAAGTGGTATGAGACCCTATCATATTATCTCTGTCAACATGGCTACAAGAGGGGTACTATTGATGGAACTCTCTTCATCAAAGGAACAGGAGATGACATTATGCTAGTTCAAGTATATATGGATGACATTATCTTTGGATCAACTAATTCAAAGCACTGCAAAGACTTTGACAAGCTAATAAAAGACATGTTTGAAATGACTGCCATGGGGGAACTCAATTTCTTTCTAGGAATTCAAGTGAATTGTAACACCCGGTTATTTTTAAAGTTATGAAAGAAAGACTAAGAGTGAAGAAAAAGAAAAAAATGAAATTTAACCCAAGCTAAAGGGTTAAAAGTGTCAAAAGGACAAAACATTGAAAAATTAGGTGAATAAAGCAACATGGCCGCCCATGTTGCTTACTCACATCACTCAATCGGATTTTTAAAGAGAGAAAGTGAGGAAGAGCAGAAACTCTCAGGTTTTGAAGAACAAGAAGAAGAATTTGAACTCAATGTAAGAATTTTTGGTTTTGTGATGTTCTTAACTAGCCTTAGCCTCTGTTATATGTTTATATGTGTTTGTGTGTTCGGTTGTGTGTGTTTGGTGGGTTTCTAGGTGGTAGAACTCAATTTTCATTCGGGT
Organism: Flaveria bidentis; assembly: GCA_018326385.1. NCBI lineage: Eukaryota > Viridiplantae > Streptophyta > Magnoliopsida > Asterales > Asteraceae > Flaveria > Flaveria bidentis. The sequence goes on along the minus strand of BJCM01266292.1, from coordinate 28,116 downwards.
TTTGAAGGAAGTCATACCCAAGAGCTGCAAGGTGAGTTCTAGAACCCCCTTTTTACTTGTTATAAATTGATTTGGGGCTAGAAATACATGTATGAGCATTTTTATAAAAATGGGTTTTCACCCGTATGTATGTGTGGGTATGTGTTCACGGGTGGGGTTTGATTTTTGGTGTGTTTATGATTATAATGATGTAATGAATGTGTTTCTATGGCTTAGAATGTATGAATTAAGCTTAGAACATGTTAGATGATGATTCGGGACTGAATTTAGTTGTTTAAGTGTGACTTAGACTATCCATGTGCCTAATTAGTGGTCCGTGCACTCAACGGTATAAACTGTGTAAGTGTTTCCATGTGGCCAAACACCATGCGCCCAAATAGTAGCCATGTACCTAAATAGTAGCCATGTGCCTGGAAAAGGCTGAATTTGGCTAAGTGTCCAGACGCCTAGAAATCCCATGCGCCTAGGCACTCATGCTCCTTCATAGTGCCCATGCGCCTAGAATTGCCCATAATGACTAAGTGTTGCCCATGTACCCCAATAGTGCCCATGCGCTCAGAAAAGTCGCCCATGCGCCTATGTGTTCCCCATGCGCCTGCATAGTGCCTATGCGCCTAAGACTTCAATTATTTTTATGATTTTGGGGAAAAGTGAATTCTAGGCTTTGACTTGGGATGTTCTCGGGGGTGAAGTAAGTTGACTTTTGATGATGTATGGGGTATGTTATGGCATGTATTATGATTTTTATGTCATGTATGATGGTGCCTTGTATGGTGATGTTTTGTATGTTTATGTATATGTTCCTTGTTTTGTATGTTTATTTTCCATGGCTTTACGTTGAATGTTGATGAATGAAATGAAAAGTATTATGTAACGTAAAGTGGAAGATAATGAAAAGAGGAACGTAATGAATGAATGCATACATTAATGAATCAATGGAAGTAAGAAAGTCTTGCAAGCAAAGTATGGAGGTTCACACCCAATGAAGCGTGTTAGCTCAACTGTGAGTGGGTTAACTAACTCGAAAGGATGCACACTACAGTCTAATCTTTGTGATTGACCATACATATGGGATCCTTACCACTTGACCTAGGTACTGGAGTTAACTTCATGCATAATGTTCGAGGTCTTTGATAGACCTCAGGCCTAGTAACCAGCTTCATGTACAATGTTCGGGGTATAGCATAACGCATTAGTCTGGAATGAAAGATAAATGATAGTGACGAGTGTACTTGCCCTAGGTACTAGATTCCACTTCATGCACAATGTTCGAGGTCTATGAAAGACCTCAAGCCCAGTAACTAGATTCGTGCATAATGTTTGAGGTACTGTACATGTCATTGGAAGTAATGAAAGTACGGAATATAAGCAAAGAAGTTTACGAATGAAAGTGAATGGTAATGATTTACAATGAATGAACGAAAGTTAACGAACGAAGGATGAAGATAATAATGATATTATCTATGTGTACGTATGATGTGTGATCATGTACAAAAGTATAGAATGGTTTGAAAGGAAGTAAAGTATTTTATTTTTAAACTAGAACTCACTCAGCAACGCTGACTTTTATGTGTTTCTAGTTGGCAGGTAATTGTTGCTGAGGATGGCATAGGGCGGCTACTTGGCTCATTTTGGATGGAATTCTTTTGTTATATTGGTTTTTCATTGTAATGCGCAAACAATATTTTGTGATGAATGTTGTATTATTTTGCAAAATCGATCATTACAATGAAATGATATGGTTGCCTAAATGTTTCCGCTGAAATGTTTTGTTAAAGTTAATGTAAATATATGTTTTATGGGCGATGATTGACCAGTTGTGAGCATCCCAAGAACGGGGCCTTACAAGTTGGTATCAGAGCCAAAGTTTAAGTGAAAGAGGTAAATTTTCAAAAGAAACCTAAACTGAAAATGGGACGAAAGGGAAGTGATGCCAGTCCGAGTAGCTGTGTGCCATCAGGTATTTTCTTTAATGATTAACCGACATTATGTGCAAATGTTATTTGATCTCTGTGCTTTTGTAGATTTGGATACTGATGTTGTCAGAATAGGAAATGCTTGGGGTATGAAGAGTAAAGTAAGTGTCTAATCATAATTGGCCACTGTAATTAGGGACTTAATATACTTGACATAAACTGAGCTATTCCCTTGAATGACTGTGTTAGTGTTTGAATCTTATAGTGTGTTAGAGGATGGTTGGTGGTAGATCGCCAAAGGCTTCATGTGGTGGAGGTCGTGGTGGACGTGGTGCTGAACCACATGTCACAAGAGGAAGGCCTAGAGCCGAAGATGTGGTTCATGAAGAACCTGAGACCCCACGTCCAAAGGCTGGGGACGAGAGTGTTAACTTGAGAGCCTCAGTGAAAGAGGCTGTTGTGGAGGAAGTGCATCAGGTCATGCAGACGACTTTACCATCTGTGGTGACTGAAGTGATAAAGGTTGTGGGGGAAGGAGAAAGAAGGGAGAGGAACAGGTCCTCGAGAGGATGGGAGCAACTGGAGACTGAAATGGTTTTCTCTGATGATGAAGAGGAGGAAGAAGAGCCTGCACCAAAGGCAGGACGAGCTTGTAACTACGAGGCATTTTAAATATGCAAGCCCCTTACATTTGATGTTAATGGCATTGCTGCTGTTGCTCACCAATGGGTGAGAGAAATGGAGGCTAAACTAGATATTAGCGAGTGCCGAGAGGACTAGAAGGTGAAGTTTGTTTCCTACTCATTTATGGACTCTGCTGCTGATGGAACAATATCGTCAAAGCTGAGGGTAGTCGGGCAATCAGAAGGATGAAGTGGGCGGAGCTGAAGAAATTCTTGATTGAAGAGTTCTGTCCTCATAGAGAGATGGATAAGGTGGAGAGGGAGTTCCTGCAACTGGAGGCGGGGACCATGACACATCGGCAATACACCACGAAGTTCAATGAGATGGCACGGTTGGTCCCGGATCAAGTGATGCCTTTGTCACGAAAGATCAAGAGACACATCCAAAGGGCTGCCGGCGGATATCCTTAGGCACATGATCCCTGCCCGGCCGAGCACGTTTAGGTCAGCGTTTGACTTGGCAATATGATGAACGGACTGTGGCGGTGGCTGAAATCAGCAAGAAGAGTGGTTGGCCGTGGCGGGACTACTCCAAGCAACAAAGGTTCATGGGTGGATAAATGACGTGTGGTCACATCTAGTGCGAGGATGAAAAGGTGTGGCAAGTGTGGAAAGGAGCATATAAGAGAGTGTAGATGGGGATTGAACGTGTGCTTCAAGTGTGGGAATCCTAGTCATATGGTGAGTGAATGCAAGGCAGGGAGGTGTTTTAACTGTGGCTGGGAGGGCTGCATGAGCAAGGACTTGAAGAAGTCGGGGGCAGAAGGTTCGGGAGTGAAGAAGGCTGGTGGTGAAGGGCAGAGGGCGAGCGCCAGAGCATTCACGATGACACAGGAGGAGGCTAGGACAGACCCCGATGTTGTGTCAGGTACCTTTCTAGTAAACCAAACTCTAGCTTCTGTGTTATTTGATTCCGGTGCTAGTAAAAGTTTTATTTTTGCTGCTTTCTGTGCTAAACAGTCTGTTGGTAGTAGGAGTATAGATACGCCCTTTGATGTAGAAACTACCATAGGTAAGTCTACCAGGATCTCTGAGATGATAGAACGTTGTGACATTGAATTAGAAGGTCACAAGTTTCCTATAAGACCATTCGTGATGACCATAGGTGGGTTCAACATAGTCCTAGGAATAGATTGGTTGGCGGACTACAGGGCGAATATTATGTGTCGCAAGAAGATGATTCGATTGACAGCGCTTAATGGGAGTTTGGTAATGGTTTATGGCAGTCGGGTCATAACGATCCCAAAAAGGAATTCGATGGCGGTGGCGGGAATATGCATGAGGCGTGGATGTAGTGCCTACTTGGCTTACGTAAAGGATGTGGATATGCCAATATCACAACTATCCGATGTACCAGTTGTATGTGACTTTCCAGACGTGTTTCCCGAAGACTTACCAGGAGTGCCACAGGACCGTGAGATCGACTTCCAGATTGAATTAATACCGGGTTTCCAACCTGTTGCTAAGGCGCCGTATGGGTTGGCTCCGATTGAGAGGAAGAAGTTGATGTAGCAACTACAGGAGTTGCTTGATAAGGGGTTCATTAGATCGAGTATCTCTCCTTGGATTTCTCCGATCTTATTTGTGAAGAAAAAAGATAGTAGTATGAGGATATGTATAGACAACCATGAGCTGAATAAGCTGACAGTGAAAAATTGGTACCGCTTACCGAGAATTGATGATCTATTTGATCAGCTCCAAGGTGCCAGTTGGTTCTCAAGGATAGACCTTCGATCTGGTTATCATCAGTTGAATGTAAAGGAGCAGGATATTCCTAAAACAACTTTTCACATGCGTTATAGACACTACGAATTTCTCGTTATGTCTATTGGTTTGACCAACTCGCTATCTTCTTTTATGGACATAATGAATCGATTATGTCAGCCGATGTTGGATAAATCAGTGATTGTGTTTATTGATGATATCCTAATTTATTTGAAGAGCAAGGAGGAGCATGCCAGTCATATTTGAGAGGTGTTAGAGATGTTGAGAAAGGAGAGGTTGTATACTAAATTCTCCAAGTGTGCATTTCGGTTGCACGAAGTTTAGTTTTTGCGACATGTAGTGAATCCCAATGGGATTATGGTGGACAAGGAAAAGGTGTAGGCGGTAATACAATGGAAGTCTCCAAAGATGCCATCCGAGATTCGTAGTTTCTTGGGTTTGGGGACTATTATAGAAGATTCATCCAAGACTTCCCAAAGATAGCTTCTCTACTAACCAAGCTGACCCGGAAAGATGTGAAGTTTGTATAGGGTCAAGATCAAGAGATGGCTTCTAAGTAGCCGAGGTTAACTCAAGCTCTAGTCTTGTCGTTACTTGAAGAAAGCGAAGATTTGGTGGTTTATTAAGATGCTTCCTACTCGGGGTTGGGATGTGTGTTGATTCAGAGAGGAAAGGTTATAGCCTATGCATCCCGATAGTTGAAAGTTCATGAGGTCAATTATCCTACTCATGAATTGGAGCTAGCAGTTGGGGTCTTTGCATCAAAGATTTGGAGGCACTACCTATACAGGACGAAGTGCACCATATTCACTAACCACAAGAGCTTGAAGTATTTCTTCGAGTAAAAAGACTTGAACATGACGCATAGGATATGGTTGGAGCTCATAAAAGATTATGATTGCGAGATCCATTACCATTCGGGAAAAACCAACGTGGTGGCGGATGCCCTTAGCCGAAAGGAGAGACCCAAGCCGATTTGGGTGAAGGCTTATCAGTTGGTCATGACCTCTGATGTGATGAAGCAGGTCAAGGATTTTCAAGATGAGGCATTGAAAGAAGATCATCTTAACTCTAAAAGAATGAGAGGTCTGGTCGCGGAGTTTGATAAAAACACACTCGATGTTAGAACCTGATTCGGACGAATGTGGATTCCTCGTTTTGGGGATCTACATGGAAAGATTATGGATTAAGCTCATAGAACTCGATACTTTGTTCATCCCGGTGCCACAAAGATGTACCAAGACATGAAGAAATGTTGATACATGATGTTCCTAGTTTATGTGCTTAAATCTACAAGTCTTTCATGTGTTACATATATGTAATGTGATGATGAATTGAAATATGATATATGACTTGATGTTTATTTATCTTTTATTATTTCAAATTATTATTGTGTTAAGTATGAGTCATATGTATGAACTTCATATATAGGTTTGACACTGTTGTACACAATTCTAAGTCAATAATGATTGGGAAATGTGTTCAACTTAGTCGGGTGATTATTCATGCTAATGGACCATACTTACGGACCATATGCATGAATGAATCATACTAATGAACCAGTCGCACAACTGAACCAGGAGACTGGATTAGTCGTATGATTGAGGCATAAGATTGACTCAGTCACACGACTGAACCTTCAGTCGTGCGTATGACTCAAACGCATGAGTCAGTCGCACGACTGAACCATGCTAATGGTTCAATCGTATAAATGAAAACTACAAACCTATAAATACCACTTAATTTGTGATAAAAAACACTTTGAGAGAGACTTCGAATATTCATAAACCCTAGCCGTCTAGAGCGTCCTAAACAGCCAATCCAACCTCAAAGTTTGATCTTGATCGATTCCTACTCATTCTTAACGTTTAGTTCATTGTTATATTGATCGGGTCATCATTCTAACTGATTGGATCGCCAATCAAATAGCATTCCGCACTATTTGATCTGGTTTCATGTAGTATCCATTAGTACTCCGTACGTACACGGTCTAAATCAAAAGAGTCACCACTTTTCTTCAAAAGGCGTTTTCGACATTTGCGTGCATTAAAGTCTTAGTTTTTCATTATACGGCAGATTAGGGTTCCTAGGAAACTCGTATTTTGTGTCAAAGTGTTAAAATATTCGATTTTACAAACACAGCAGCCTTTAGTCGCATGATTGGTACATTCGTACGATTAAACCCAATCGTATACTCCATCCACAAGACTAAACTCAGTCGTATCCCTCATTCGCACGACTGAACATACCCACGACTAAATCCAATCGCACGACTAAACTCAGTTGTTTGATTCCAATCGTCTTGTTCATACGCATGACTGAATCCAATCGTACGATTGAATTCATTCACATCCTTCATTCACACGATTGATCCATACTCATAGCCCATTCGCACGAGTGAAACTGTCCTGTTCTAAAAGTACCAAGTTTAAAGCAATGGAAGATCAATTTGTTGCATTTACTGCCGGATAGGACTCTCGCATCTAGAACCTTCTACTTCTGGAGAATGAGATTGGAAATCATAATAAACCGCCAATGCTGTTAACGTTAGATGAATATCCACAGTGGAAACAATGGTTTGAAATCTATTTAAATGGAGTTGATCCAAATCTTTGGACATCCATTGAGACTGGTTATACGGTACCAGTTAGTGCTAATGGAGTCAAGTTGACGTTGGGAGGAATGAGTGAAGCTTAGAAGATTCTGCTCAATGCTGAAAAGAAAGTATATGCCTTGTTGACTCAGTCGATGCCTAAGGACATCTTTCATCTGTTCTCTGAGAACAAGCAGGCTAAAAAGTTATGGGAGGCATTGGAGAAGAGATATGATGGAAACGCATCTCTCAAAGCACTGAAGGCTAAAGCTCTTAAAAAGGAATTTGATAATTTCTCTTTGATAGGGAATGAAAGCTTGGATGATATTATTGATAGATTCTATCATCTGATGAGTGAGTTGAACACTCATGGTGTGACAACATCTTTTGAAGATAAAGTTTCAAGCTTTGCTGATGGTTTGCCTGATAAATGGGATTCATTTGTGTCTAATCTGAGACAAAACGACATTGTTGTGACATTAGACATAAATGATTTCATCTTGAAGTTAAGGGAGTAAGAACTACGAATGAAATGCCAGTCGAAGAAGGGATCCTATGTTCAGAATCCTTCACTTTACAACTTAGTTCCAACTCTAGCTACTTCAGGAGCACCACTACAAACAACATTCGTGTCTAGTTCTTCTGCTCCTTCCTAAAACAGTGCATCAGGAACCGAAATTTCAGGGCCATCTGGAACCCAATACATAGATCCTGAAACAAATACTATAAAGTTGAAGACCGAGAATCTCGGTAATGTCACAGTGGAAGTTGCCAAAGAGCACATGGATCTTCTAGCGGCTATTGTACAATCTTATGATAGTTTAGTTGCCGATAAGATTGGAAATTGTCATCTTGCAGATGAAGACCATGAGAAAGTTGATGAAAATGAGCTACAAAGAATGGACATAATGTGTGCCTTGGCTAGTGCTGTCAGAAGAGCAAAGAAGTTTGTCAAAAAGACGGCATAGAACTAGTTGCCACTAAAGATATGACTTTTGGTTTTGACAAAACCAAAGTTACATGCTTCACTGTGGTGAAAAGGGGCACTTTAAACTTGAATGTGTAAAGCCCAAGAAAACTGGTAATGGAAACCCATTTCCCACATTCAACCATCAAGACAAAGATATGATTGGAACTACTTCTTCAAGTATAGAGACAAAGGCTTGGACTGCTCAAGGTGATGAAGGGCAAGACTAGTCCTTCCGATTTGTTTCTTCGGGTGAATCAAATATTTCCTTTGTTGATGCATTGGATGATGGATCTGCTAGTGAAGGTGAGATCATAGCAGAGCAAGCAATGTCAGATACTGAAGAAGTTGTGAATGTTGTAAATCACTTGGTTGAGGAAGAGCTCAAAGCAACAAACTCAAAATCTCTAGTCACCGAAGTGTCTGATACGACTTTGATGGCTGATTCATCTGATTCCTCACAGGTAAGTTCTAATGACCAATTATTTGAAAAACATGCTTGTACTGAATGCGACAAATTTAAGGAAAGCATTGATCTAAAATTTTCATGGTTATTAGAACACAATGATAATTTAGAAAATGACTTAGAACTCTGCACTGAGGCCAATCGTATTTTAAAACAAAATGAGTGCAGTTTCAAAGAAAAAATAGAACTTTTGGGAAAACAACTAAGGGAAACCGAGGTTATTGCATTAAATGAAGCAAATGACATCAAGTTTTATTTAAATTATTTGGAAGAAACGAAAAAAGAAAAAGCAGTTTTAGAGTCGAAGTTGAATTCTTAAAACAAAAACTGCACAGCTTGGCTAGTTCTTCACACATAGTTCAAAACTTAGTGAAAGAACGAAATAATGGGGAGGGTCTGGGTTATAAAGTATTTCCGCCACCACATGCAATCCTTTTGAACACTAAATGTAGACCAATCAATAATAACCCAGTAAAGGATCATGTGGTGTCCACTCCTCTGGTTAGTGATCCTGATTCTACGGGCAAACCTATGAAGCGTAGCACTAAACAGAAGGAGTTTACGTTGAAATCAAAAGAAAAGATGCCTATTGAAAATTTAGATGATCAAATTGAAAAGGGTAATTTAAGGTAGGTTCACACACGTCTACATTTGAATCCAAAATGACTAATCCAGTTAAGCAAAAACATGTTACTCATCAAAGTCCTAATAAACTAAAAGTTAAAGATGTTAAAAATGTTAAAACAATTAATTTTGTTAAAGAAGCTGAAACATCAAAAAGAAAAGTGACAAAACCCAACCAGACACATTTAACACCCTTACCAAACTCATCCACACATAAAAATTTTCTTCAATCTGTAGAAGGGAGATCATGCTACAGTTGTGGAAAACGAGGACATATCTCTCCTAATTGTCTTTATTATCAGACACCCAAAAAGAAAATTGAACTTTATGATGCAAAACCATGTTTTTCTAAAATGAGATCTAATACTCCACCTAAGAGTATTAGTGAACCTGAAATTTAAACTATAAGCCAGTCGTCTGTTTATCACAAACAGACCTTACACAAAACTGTCTTATGGAAGATAAAATCAAGTAATTTGTCTAATAATGAGAACAATAAGAAGAACAATGTGCCCTCATCCTCTAAAGGACAGTGGGTTGAGTTCATGATGTGTGATTCCTCTAGGTCACCCAATCCAGTTAAGGCTTGGGTCCAAAACCTGAACTAATCAATTCCTTTGAATATGTAGGGTGTCTTCTATAGCGCTATCATAAATACCTGGATTATTGATTGTGGGGCGTCCAAGCACATGACCAGGAATTCGTCTCTCCTTTTTAATGTCAAACAAATTAAAGGGGGACATGTATCATTTGCTAGAATTAAAGGAGGTTACATCAATGCTCAAGGCGAAGTGGGAAACGAGAAAGTGAAGTTCGACAAGGTTAACTACGTTCAACAACTACATATCAACTAGCTTTCAGTCTCCCAAATCTGTGATAAAGAATTCAAAGTTGTGTTTGACAACAAGAAGTGCTACATGTTGAAGAAGGATTATGTTATCCAGGAGGATAAAGTTCTAATGTCAGCTTCAAGATATAATGATCTGTATGTCTTGGATCTATCAAAAGCCTCAACAACTGAGACCACTGCGCAATGCTTCTTGTCAAAGGCAACAGAGAGGGATTTAGTCTCCTAGCATAGAAGAATGGGACACATTAATCCTAGGAAGATGAATCATCTAGTACAAAATGATTTTGTGAATAGAGTAACTATCAAGAATTTCCAGCTTCCGGATTTTTGCGTAGCATGTAAGAAAGGGAAACAGACCAAGAAGTCTCACAAGGCAAAGAATAGGGTTGCTGAAAGAAAGAATTGTAGCTTGATAGAGACAACAAGAGCAATGTTATCTAACTCTAAACTGCCTATTCAATTTTGGAACGAGGCAGTGGCGAATGCATGCTACACTCTCAATTGAGTCTTGGTGGTCAAACGTCATGGTAAAACATGTTATGAACTGCTCCAGCGACGTAAACGAAACTTGAAGTATCTCGAACCATTTTGTGCATTGTGCATGTTGTTAAAGAAAACTCAGACCTGAAGTTTAGTGAGAGGGCTGTAGAAGGTATATTTCTTGGATACAGTATAACAGACAAGAGAGTTTATAACAACTCAATGGGTCAGGTAGAAGTGTGGTGCAATGTTGATGTACAAAGATACACCACCCCTTGCTGGAAAAGGACCATCCTTCTTCTTTGACTATGATGGATTTTTTAAGTCCTTCAACCTACCTCCCTCTCATCTTGATGATAAGTTATCTACTATAATGATGTACGATGTTCTGAACCCTCCTCCACAAGACACGACACCATCGGTTCCATTAGACGATTCTTCTAGTCCTTTAGGGGGAGAGCTTGAACTAAGTGACTCCTCCTCTGATGATGAAGCAGTTGAGACTGCAAATGTGGACCAGGAGAACCAGGTTCCCACTAATGAAAGTACACAAGCATCAGATCTTGATGCGTCTGACACTTCTGAACCTCATACTCCAACAGCTACAGATACTGAACCTAGGATTCAAAATATGAATCCTAAAGTAGTTGTTCCCACCACTCCTGGATCTCGAATTAATGTGCATCATCCCCTAGAAAACATCATTAGGGATGTTCTATCGGGAGTGCAGACATGAAATCAGCTATACTCAGCTCATTATGCCATAGTCATGGAAAAGGATATATTCACGATGGTGCTTATCGATGTTTTGTGTCTCAATTTGAGCCAAAATATGTAAATGAAGCCTTAAACGATGAGGCATGGGTTAGTGCTATGCAAGAATAACTCCTATAGTTCAAGAAGTTAGGAGTATGGACCCTTGTGGATAGACCAAAAGGTGCTAATGTGATTGGCACTAAATGGGTGCTGAAGTGTAAGAAAGATGATCAAGTGGTTATAATTAGAAATAAGGCTCGGCTTGTTATTCAAGGGTTTAGACAGGTCGAAGGCATTGTCTACAATGAAGTGTTTGCACCTATCGCACGGATGGAAGCAATTCGTATCTTTCTAGCCTATGCATCCTACATGAAGATTAAAGTTTATCAATTAGATGTAAAAAGTGCATTCCTTCATGGTGACATTCGTGAAATAGTCTACATCAGTCAACTCAAAGGATTTGAGGATCCTTATCATCGGGATAGAGTTTATAAGCTGGACAAGGCTCTTTACGGGCTCCATCAAGCCCCTAGAGCCTGGTATGAGAAACTCTCTACTCATCTAGTGAAACATGGTTTTCGCAGATGGGTTATTGACTGCACATTATTCATCAAACAAAATGATGGTGATTTACTACTGGTACAGATATATGTGGATGACATAATCTTTGGTTCCAAAAATGAAGAATTATGTAAAGAATTCAAATCTATAATGAAAGCAAAGTTTGAGATAAGTGCCATGGGGGAGATGAATTTTTTTCTTGGATTGCAGGTGGATCAGACACCAAAAGGAATCTTCCTGCATCAGTCCAATTATGTAGGAGATATCCTCAGTTGATTCGACATGGAGAATGCTATGGCTGCTGGAACTCCACTTGCCACGAACCATAACGTGGCACCTGACGAAAATGGTGATCTAGTTGATGCCACCATGTACAGAGGAGTGATCCGATCTCTAATGTACCTTACAACCTCTCGTCCTGATATTATGTACGCCACGGGTCTTTGTTCCAGATATTAGGCAAAACCAAAAGTAAATCATCTCATATGAATTAAAAGATTTTTCATTATCTAAAGTGTACTCTAACACTCAGGTTGTGGTATCCTCATGATGATGACTTTGAGCTTACAGTGTATAATGACTTGGACTATAGTGGTTGTAAGATGAATTCCAAGTCAACATCAACGGGATGTTAGTTTTTTGGTAGACGGTTAGTCACCTGGCAGTGTAAGAAGCAGACATCAGTTGCTTTATCAACATGTGAAGCTGAATATGTTGTTGCTGCAAGTTGGTGGTCACAAATCATTTGGATTCAACAGCAAATTCAGGACTACGGTTTGCAATTTTCTAACAACCTTATCTTTGTTCATAATTCTGCTGCAATTGTTGTCACCAAAATTCTGGTCCAACACCCGAAAACAAAACACATCGTTATTAAATATCACTTTATACGTGACTTTTTTGAAAAGCAATTAATCGATGTTGTTAAAATTAATACAGATTTTCAACGCGCTGACCTCCACACAAAAAGTATTTGACCAACCTCGGTTTTTATATCTTTTAGAGGTTAATTGTGTGAAAAAGAAAAGTGATGTGGTTCAAGAAGAAGAAAGTTCTTAGTCCGACAAGTATTTTCTTAGTTTATTATTTATTTTTTTTGTTTTATTTTCCTTTCTATTAAAATCCAAAAACACAAAAACATTTTCGGTTTTAGGATTATAGGGGGAGAATAATTCAGTTTAGTATTTACTTAGTTGCAGTATTTATTTACTTAAAAGAATGAGGAGGGAGGACAGATTAGCTGGAAGAAATGAAATCAAATCTATGATTTTGATTCAATGTTTATGGAAAATGATAGTACACAGGGAACAAATTGTTTGGGACTTCAAAAGGATTTAAATGTTCAAGATGCTAAGTTCAAAGTACAAGTCTGAGCAGTCTAAGCACAATAAAAGAAAAATGATAGTAAAACTAGTCTGCTACTGATGTAACAAAGAGAAAGTAGACCTAGAGGTTGCTAGTTCTTTATATGATGTGTCGGTAGATTCAACACAATAGATGAATAGGCTTCATTGGTGAAATAAATTCAAACTAATTTGTTCAACATGTTGTGGGTTCACATCTTATCCCTGGTTAACACAATCAACGCATTTCCAATAAGGGGTGACAAGAAAAATAAATGCCACAAATATGTGTGGATGAGCATAAAAAATGAGCAAAGCACATGGAAAAACTGCTAAGTGCAATCAAGCTAATGACTAATGTTGTTGGTGCGTTATGTACAAAAGAAAAATAAATGTTGTAACAAGAAGATAGGTTGTGTGCCACTCTGCTGTGCGGTGGCACTGACTTGAGGATAAGCATAACCTAAATATTCTAGATTTCATTGTTGTTTGCGCCTCTCTGCTATGCGATGACACTGACATGAGGCTTGGCATCTCATTGAAAGCTTTTAGAATAGTTTCTTCTTGTCAAATACCCATAGACCGCTCAAAAATCTCCTGAGAAATGTTGATTACCATATAAGTATGGGATCCATAAATGCTTGTTGAAATAATTAAATCTAACTCATCACTAATGTGAGTCAAAAATCTATGTATGGATTTAAGTGGACAAATATACTAACAATCATCGTGGCTGCAACTCTTGACAGTAAAAATCATTGTGCGCATCTTATAGCTCTAGTATGATTTCCTGAAAGTGCTATTGACTCTCGAACAAAACAAAAATCTAGCATCAAAGTGCATATTAAAAGGTCCCAAATGATTATATATACCTATATGACTCCATCATGAATCTTTCCAGAAATGATCAAATTAACATGAAGCTGTTCTGCTAAGGAATAAAATTCTATTAGATGTTTTCTAAAAGGTTTCAATCCATCTCAAACCTAAACCACAAAAATATGTCTTGTTTCCTTTTAGTTTCAATTTTTTCTTTTCTAGTCTTTTTTTGCGTAGATGTCGGACTATACAACTAGATGAAATTTGTGAATCACTCACTGAAAGTGGTCACGTCTGAGGTGACTAATCAGTTCTAAACCTAAAGGATCACGTTTGAGGTGATCAAATGAT
>BJCM01266292.1:0-13962 GCA_018326385.1 Flaveria bidentis | reverse complement strand
AAATGATGTTAAATTAAGAGGATCATGTCTGAGGTGATCAAATGATGTTCAATTAAAAGGATCATGTCTGAGATGATCATAGGTCATAATGTTATATATTAAAAGGTAAAATTTTAAGTGTTTGAATGTGTATGAGGTCAAAATCATAAGTATGAGCCAATCGCATGATTGAATAATAAGGATGAGCCAATCGCACGATTGAACCATAAGTATGAGTCAGTCACACGATTGGACCATGAGTATGAGACAACCATGCGATTGGATCACAAGACTGAACCAATCGTACGAATGGATGAATGAGTATAAGCCAGTCTTACGACTGAACCCCAGTCGACAAATGAAGCATGCATACCAGTTGCATGACTGAAATTTAAAACAGTATAAATAAAGGGGTCAGTCGTTCGTAACCCTTACCACCCATCAAAACTCTCTGAAACAGCCCATACACACACATACCCTGCCAAATTGTTGATCGTTGTTATTACTCCTATTTGTGATACTAACTAATTTCCTACTATTTACAGGTACTTTGCAACTGAAATTAGGCCCAAATTATTGGATTAATCAAACTCTAAATGACCTAAACTGTTCAGATCAATGACGAGGACAAAAGTTGATTTAAAGGACATGAAGTACTATTTCGAGTTCCTGCGAATCTAATGAGTCTAAACATGAAGTCTAATATAAATTTTTGACAAAGATTAGAGTTAGAGTGTCGAACAGAGCAAGAGCAAATAGACACTTCATATGAACCTCAGTAGCATGATTGAGCCAGGCGCACGATTCAATCGCACGAGTGAATCAATCGGTGACTCATTCGCATGACTAACTGAACTGCATGGCTTAGCATATGACTAAGTTCAGTCGCAGGCTCAATCGAACGACTGAACTCAGTCGCGGGCTCAATCACACGACTAAACTTTGTCGTATGGTCCAATCGCACGACTGAACCAGTTTGATCAAAACAGTTTAACTTCCAACTGTGATCTCTTATGCACAAATCTAATGTATATGTTTCTTTTGTTGCAGCAATATGGCTGATAGATGGACAATGAGCACCAAGCATTACAAATGTGCACATCTCGATACTACTTCCCGGATTACCTCTGAGTTCACTAGGATCATTGCTTTCCTATGTAGATCGAGAATATACAAGGCCATTTCTGCTCCATGCACACCATACAGGTCTATATAGCAGGCCTTCTAGGCAGGTGCCTCAATTGACTGGTCGGTGGAGCCACACTGTATCCGGAGCTCTATCTTCAGACAGGACATTAAGATCCGTGAAGAAGACTTGAGGCGAGTCCTAGAGTTGGGGGAAGACGGAGCACATCTAACTAAGCTGCATCCTCTGACTATGCGTGGATCTTTTCTGAGGATCAAGTACACTGGGACATCAATGTCGGCATGCTGAACAAGAGCAACATGTGCCCCCAGTTCAAGTACTTGGCACATGTGATCCTCAAGTGCATAGGCTCGAGGCATGGAGGATTTGATGAGATGTCTGACCAAATCCACAATGCATATGTTGCACGGATGCTGAACCACCCATTTGTTTTCTCTCACATGCTCTTCTCCTACTTGATAGAGAATGAAGAAGATGATGTTTTGGACAGAGATAGGAATAACGCTTCGTAAATAGGTGGTGGTATGGATGACGAAGACTCACGAGAAGCTAATGAGGGTATGATACTGAATGTTAGAAAATAGACATTGATGCTTATTCACTTCAAATGAAGATCTCCCAAGCTTATGAACAACAGATTGATCCATAATAGAGCCAAAAGCTTGCTTAAAAAGTACTAAAGATCCTAGAAGAAGGTAATGACCATGAAGTTGAAACTAAGCTCCTGGTGCATCTTTAGTTTGATAAATTCAGCCTGATTGGTTTCAATATTGGAGCAACTGCATGCCACGAGAGCAATAGCAAAAGAAAGATAGAAGAACTTGGAGAAAAGCATAAAAGAACTTCCAAGGTATTGTTAGAAGGTCAGTGAGCTACATTCCCAAAGAAGGAGAAGCCATTCATGACCTGGCCGACGAGTAGCTAGCTGACATGTTGAGACTAAATCCAGATGAACTGATCAAAGATGCTCCTAAAGTCAATGTTCTAAGTGATGAGGAGCTACAGGATGTCGATGAAATAGAGATTGACGATGTGACAGCTGAACACTATCCTGAGTACACTGACCCTGAGGGCAATGTTATCCCCAACTTGGGTGAAACTTTTGGTAGTGCTATTTTTGATAAGCTGAACGAGTTGGAGATAAAAAGGAGAAAGATGAAAGTCAGGCCCAAGCTTCTGATGTGAATGTTGATCTTAAGAAAGCTGAATAGGCTACTTGTTTTGCTGAAACGAAAGCTCAGCACGCACCTCCAAAGCAAAATGCCTACACCAAACTATACAAAGTCAAGAAACATCAGAAAGTGTCTGGCATAATCATCGCGTGAGCTTATTTTGAAGACTTAAATGTTTATGCTGTAAAGAGAGAGAATGGGATTGAGTACTTCAGATATCCATATGATCTGAAGACTCTTCCTAGTTTTGAGCTTAATAGATTGGCTAATTTAGATCTTTTGTATGCCAACCCGAGGAAGATGTCGGGATGGTTTGAAATAGCTCTAAAGAAAGAATACCACACCAGATGGGTCAACTTTAAGCCTCAACAACCCAAACATTTTATTCATAAGACTGAAGTTGAACCTATCTCTAGAAGACCTAAGGTAGTGCTGAAATGGAGTCCTCCATGCACAATATCTAAGATTCCTCTAAGGGAGATGCCTCAGGACTTCACTCCAAACTTCAAATGGCTGTATTATGATTGGAGGACGGGAGAAGCGGTCATAGTGTTGAACAAAGATGGAAAGATTAAGACTATCAGGGTATTTGACCCAATGTGGCTTACCAACTTGTCTGCAGAAGATGTCTATACTCTATACAAGTGGCCACTATTCTATGACACATGTTATACGACTTTGTTTTGCATTTGAGATACACACACGAGTCACAAGAGAAAAGAAGTACAAGAAGTCTCAAGAACATAACAAGAGTGTTAGAAAATAGGGTAAACTAGGTCCAAGGGGGAGTTTGTAGATACATGATGTTCCTAGTTTATGTGCTTAAATGTAAAAGTCTTTCATGTCTTACATATGTGTAATGTGACAATGAAATGAAATATGATATATGCCTTGATGTTTATTTATCTTTGATTATTTTATATTATTATTATTATGCTAAGTATAAGTCATATGTATGAACTTCATATATAGGTTTGAGATTATTCTACACAATTCTAAGTCAATAATGATTGGGAAATATGTTCAACTTAGTCGGGTGATTATTCATGCTAATTACCATACTTATGGACCATACACATGAATGAATCATACTAATGAACCAGTCGCATGACTAAACCAGGAGACTGGATCAGTCGTATAATTGAGGAATAAGATTGACTCAATGGCACGACTAAACCTTCAGTCGTGCGTATGAATCAATCGCATGAATTAGTCGCATGATTGAACTATGCTAATGGTTCAGTCGTACGAATGGAAACTACAAACCTATAAATACTACTTAATTCGTGAAAAAAACACTTAGAGAGAGACTTCGAATTTTCATAAACCCTAGCTCTCCAGAGCGTCCTAAACAGCCAATCCAACTTTAAAGTTCGATCGCGATCGATTCCTACTCATTCTTAATGTAGTTCATTGTTATATTGATCGGGTTATCGTTCTCACTGATTGGATCGCCAATCAAATAGGATTCTGCACTATTTGATTTGGTTTCATGCAAAATCCGTTAGTACTATGTACGTACACGGTCCTAACAAGAAAGACTATTGATGGTCGGGTATGAAACACGATGTAGTGGAGTATGTGAGTAAGTGTCTTAGCTGTTTACAAGTTAAGGCCGAGCATTGGAAGCCATATGGGAAGATCCAACCGTGATATACCGGATTGGAAGTGGGAGCATATCACCATGGATTGTATTACTAAGTTGCCGCGTACCGTGAAAGGGTATGATGCTATATGGGTGATAGTTGATCGTCTGACGAAGAGTACTCACTTCCTACCGATCCGCGAGACATATTCATCCGAGAGGTTGGCAGATCTGTTCATCAAGGAGATTGTAACTCGTCATGGTGTGCCGATGTCTATTGTGTCTAATCATGACACCCGGTTTACGTCTAATTGTTGGAAGAAATTCTATAATGTGATGGGGACGAGGTTACATATTAGCACGGCTTATCATCCCCAGACGGATGGTCAGTCGGAAAGGACGATTCAGACGCTAGAAGTTATGCTTCGGGCATGCGTCATTGATTTTGGAGGAAGTTGGGATGACCACTTACCGTTAGTTGAGTTCTCATATAACAATAGTTATCATGCCAGCATTGGTATGCCCCCTTATGAGATGCTATATGGTAAGAGATATAGAGTATCTGTCTGTTGGGGGATATTAGTCAGAAAGAGTTGGGGAGTATAGAGGTGATCAAGGCTAACACTAAGAAGCTTGAAAAATTCAAAGCTTATATGAAGGCAGCCAAAGATAGGCAAAAGTCGTACGCCAATAAAAGGCGTAGACCGATTGAGTTCCAGGTGGGTGATAGAGTTATGTTGAAAGTCTCACCATGGAAATGTATTATTTGGTTCAGAAAGTGGGGCAAGTTGAGCCCAAGGTACATAGGGGTTTTTGAATCATTGCTCGAGCAGGAGAGGTGGCCTATAATTGGAGCTACCAGATAAGTTTAGTGGAATTCATCCAACATTCCATGTATCTCAATCGATGAAGTGTTTGGCGGACGAGGATATATTTGTACCACTGGAACACATGGAAGTAGATGAACGACTCAATTTTCTGAAGCTACCAGTGGCGATCATTGACCATAAGGAGAATAAGTTAAGGAATAAAGTAGTTCATCTTGTCCGTGTTAGTGGAAGAACAGGAAGGGATCTGAGTCTACGTGGGAGACTACAGAGGAGATAAGGCAGCATTACCCATATTTGTTTGAGGAATAATAGGATTCGGGAATGAAACCTATATAAGGGGGTGGACTTGTAACATTGGTTATTTTTAAAATTGTTTAAGAAAGAATAAAAGAGAAGGAAAATAAAGAAATGCAATTTAACCTAAGCTAAGGGGTTAAAAGTGTCAAAAGGACAAAACTTTGAAAAAGTTGGTGAATAAAGCAACATGGCCGCCCATGTTGCTTACTCACATAACTCAATCGGATTTTTAGAGAGAGAAAGTGAAGAAGAGTAGAAACTCTTGGG
This sequence comes from Flaveria bidentis, assembly GCA_018326385.1. NCBI lineage: Eukaryota > Viridiplantae > Streptophyta > Magnoliopsida > Asterales > Asteraceae > Flaveria > Flaveria bidentis. Next base: position 8,685 of record BJCM01266292.1, on the reverse strand, counting down.
GTTTGAAGAACAAGAAGAATAATTCGAATTCAAGTTAAGAATTCTTGATTTTTGTGATGTTCTTAACTGGCCTTAGCCTCGGTTATATGCTTATATGTGTTTGTGTGTTCGGTTGTGTGTGTTTGGTTGGTTTCTAGGTGGTAGAACGCTATTTGCATTCGAGTTTTAAAGGAAGTCATACCCAAGAGCTGCTAAGGTGAGTTATAGAACCTCCTTTTTACTTGTTTTAAATTGATTTGGTCCTTGAAATACATGTATGAACATTTTTATAAAAGTGGGTTTTCACCCGTATGTATGTGTGTGTATGTGTTCATGGGTGGGGTTTGATTTTTGGTGTGTTTATGATTATAATGATCTTATGAATGTGTTTCTATGGCTTAGAATGTATGAATTAAGCTTAGAACATGTTAGATGATGATTGGGGACTGAATTTAGTTGTTTAAGTTTGACTTAGACTGCCCATGCGCCTAAATATTGGTCCATGCGCCCCACTGTATAAACTGTCTAAATGTTCCCATGCGCCTGTACTCAACGCGCCCAAATAGTAGCCATGCACCTGGAAAAGGCTGGATTTGGCTAAGTGTCCAGATGCCTAGAAAGCCCAAGCGCCTAGGCACTTATGCCCTTGCATAGTGCCCATGCGCCTAGAATTTGACCAGAATGACTAAGTGTTGCCCATGCGCCCCAATAGTGCCCATGCACCCCAATAGTGCCCATGCGCCCTAAAGTCTCCCATGCGCCTAAGTGTTCCCCATGCGCTTGAAAGGCCATGCGCCTGCATAGTGCCCATGTGCCTAAGACTTAGATTATTTTTCTGATTTTTGGAGAAAAAGTTAAATGTAGGCTTTGACTTGGGATGTTCCCAAGTAAGTTGACATTTGATGATGTATTGGGTGTGTTATGGCATGTATGATGATTGTTATGTCATGTATGATGGTGCCTTGTATGGTGATGTTTTGTATGTTTATGTTTTTGTTCCTTGTTATGTATGTTCATTTTCCATGGCTTTACGTTGAATGTTGATGAATGAAATGAAAAGTATTACGTAACATAAAGTGGAAGATAATGAAAAGAGGAACGTAATGAATGAATGCATCCATTAATGAATGAATGGAAGTAAGAAAGTCTTGCAAGTAAAGTATGGAGCTTCACACCCAATGCAGGGTGTTAGCTCAACTATGTGTGGGTTAGCTACCCCAGAAGGATGCACACTGGGGTCTCATCTTTGTGATTGACCATACGTATGGGATCCTTGTCGCTTGCCCTAGGTACTGGAGTTAGCTTCATGCATTATGTTTGAGGTCTTTGATAGACCTTAGGGCCAGTAACCAGCTTTGTGCATAATGTTAGAGGTATAGCATGAGGCATTGGTCCAAAATGAAAGAAAAATGATAGTGATGAGTGTACTTGCCCTAGGTACTAGAGTCAGCTTCATGCACAATATTCGAGGTCTATGAAAGACTTTAGGCACAGTAACCAGCTTCGTGCACAATGTTTGGGGTACTGTACATGTCATCGGAAGTAATGAAAGTACGAAAGATAAGCTAAGAAGTTTACGAATGAAAGTGAATGATAATGATGTACGATGAATGAACAAATGTTAACGAATGAATGATGAAGCTAATAAAGATATTATCTAAGGGTACGTATGATGTGTGATAATGTACGAAAGTATAGAATGGTTTGAAAGGAAGTAAAGTATTTTATTTAAAACTAGAACTCACTCAGCAATGCTGACTTTTATGTGTTTCCAGTTGGCAGGTAATTATTGATGAGGATGGCACGAGGTGGCTACTTGGGTAATTTTTGATGGCATTCTTTTTGTATAATGTTTTTGCATTGTAATGCGAACAAACGATATTTTGTAATGAATGTTGTATTATTTTGCAAAAGCGATTATTATAATGAAATGTTATGGTTGCCTAAATGTTTCCACTGCAATGTTTTGTTAAAATTAATGTAAATATATGTTTTATGGGCAATGATTGACTAGTTGTGAGCATCCCGGGAATAGGGCCTTACATGAATAGTTGAGAATGGTATCTTCATAAGTCAGTCTAAGTATGTTCAAGACATACTTAAAAGATTCAACATGACTTATTATAATTTTGCTAAGACACCCATAGCCGGAAACCACTCCCTTGGGCCTGATCTTGAGGGGGAGTGTGTTGATGAGCATCTCTTCAGGGAAATGATTGGGTCTCTTATGTATCTCACAGCTAGCAGGCTTATTATCATGTTTTCTACATGCATTTGTGCAAGATATCAAGCCAAGCCCAAGATGTCACACCTAATCATTGTCAAGAGAATTCTAAGATATCTCAAAGGTGCTCTATCACCTGGCCTTTGGTATCCAAAGAATTCTGACTTTAATCTGTATGCTTATACAGATAGTGACAATGGTGGCTGCAATATGACTGCAAAGTCTACATCTGGGGGATGTTAATTTCTAGGTGGAAGGATAGTCTCTTGGCAATGTAAGAAACAATCTTGTGTATCTGCATCAACTATTGCGGCTGAATACATTGCTACTGCAACCTATTGTGCTCAAGTACTCTGTATTCAAAATCAGATGTTGGACTACGGATTTAACTTTAAGGAGACTCCCATTCACATATACAACAATAGTGCTATCTCAATTATAGAAAATCCTATGTAGCACTCAAGGACAAAGCACATCAGTATCAGGTATTATTTGATTAGAGATAACTTTGAAAAGGGATTAATCAAACTAGTCAAAGTTAACACAAATAAACAATATGTTGATCTGTTCACTAAAGCATTTGATGAACAAAGATTCAAATATCTTGTATCAGCTATTGGGATGATTAACTTTGAGTAGCTTTTCTTAAAATTTAATCATATTATTTCTAAAACCTATGTGTCCAAAGTTATCTATTTTATCACCTTCATAAGCCTTTGTTCTCTTTAGAAGTAAAATCTTTTTAAAAGACATTTCTTAAATTTTTGAAAATTTTGATCTCTTTATCCTTCGGAAGATTTAAAATTACCTTCGAAAGAAACTTATGTCTTAGCAAACAAATATCTACTTAAGTCAATTTACCTTCGAAAGAAATTTCTGAAATATCTTCCGAAGCTTAAAATCCACTTAAGGACTTGTATGTTTTATAAGAACAAATTTTCTTCCGAAAGCAAATTTCTCTTCGGAAGCTTTTATTCTTCATAGAATGAATACTCTGAGTTCTAAATCTCTTTCGAAGCAAAATTCTCAAAAATCTTTGAAATATCTTCCAAAGTCAATTTGCCTTCGGAAGCTTTTTTTCAAGAACTTCCAAAGCAAAATAACCTTCGGAAGTTTTCTCGACTTCCAAGAAAACTACTTTTTGGGTAAAATAAAACTACTTTTTCAAAGGTGGGACCGACTTCCGGATTTCAAATTCTATCCTCCACTTTGTCTCAGATCCTTTTCACATATAAACCCAATGGTTCCCCCTCTTTTTCACTATCTTCTTCATGTAGATTTCTTCTCTGACCTAAATTCTCCAAAACTGCCTTTGTTCTTCATCTTCCTTCACCCTTAAGCTTCTCAAAATGGCCAATCTAATTCTCCGAAACAACCCTAATTTCTCCAGGCAACTTCACAGGCAGTACAACCAAGTTGCTCTGTTGAACTCTGAGAAAGATGATAGTTTCTCAGAGGTTTGCCGTTTTCTAGCTCTATCAAACTACTAAACCTCCCTTACCATTGATCCTACTCTATATGAGGATCTTTTGCTTGAATTTTGGAAGACCTGTCAAAAGTTCATTATGGATGGGGAAAAGGTACTGTCTGCCACAGTGCAGGGGAGAACAATCTTTATCACTCCGACCATCATCAACAATCATCTTCAGGTGGATGATGAAGATGGTGAGTTGTTTTTCAAAAGAAGATGTTAATCATTCCATTGAGCAGATGGGCTATGAGGGAGATTTCTCTGTAAAGACCTTCGAGAAAGGGAAGGTCTCATCTTAGTGGAAATAGTTTTTTAATGTGGTTATCCACAGCTTGTCCAACAAGCATGGAGGGTGGGACCAGATTCCTGAAGATCTCTCCTTCATAGTGCATGGAATGGTTCAGGGGGTCAAGTTCAGGTACTCTCAGTTTGTTTATATAAATTTACTTGCTAACTTGGACTCCTTAGAGTATTACATATTTCCTAGACATGTTCAATACATTCTTAACTATGAACTGGGCTCATAATTGAGGGAAACAGGTAATATCCTTAAATTGGGACATATGAAGCACGACATCTTTAAAATCTTGAAGAAGCCAACTATTGGTTTCTCAGGGGAAGAAATGGGCCTTGTCCCCAAAATGTTAGAGCTCATTGCTCAAGGTGACAACCTAGCAACACAAACTAGTGTTGAACCCACACTTTCTACTTCCCAACTAACAAAAAGACCTCAAATTACCCACACATACCAAAGAAAATTCAAATGAACCCATGCTCAAGCTATTGAGTCTATGCAGGCCCCCATACACTCACCCATACAGGAGGAAGTGGATACTAGAGCTCCCACTTCTCCTGAGGAGCAAAGCACTCCCATATTTTCAAGGATCGGTGCTGAGGTTCCTCTTGCTCAGCCTGATGAGCTCATAAGCCAAACTTCCTTATGCCTTCACTCTAAGTCTCAACACTCAAGTGAACAACCTTCAGGGGACAGTTACCATGCCCAGCCTCTAGACTTAAACCACCCAATCCCAAACCTTGACTTCTATACTGATGAAGATTTATGTTTCAGTGAGTACCATGAGTCTCTCTACTCCTCCCCTACTCAAAGAGAGATGAGTGCTCCTGAGTCACCTATGTCTAGCCCACATAAGTCACCTATCACTAAGGTGGATACTTCTGTACCTGTTTAGGATATTCATATGGAAGAGGCTCTCACTTCAGCAAGTGATTACATCATTAAGACCTCAACCATGGGAACTCAGCGTATTGACATTTCAACTAAAGTTGTCATTAAGTAGAGGAAAACCAACAGCCAAGAACTTCATGCTGGTGGTGAGAGAAAATAATTTGGTCCAATTCTCTTATCTCCTCATGATTCTTCTGATGAAGATGAGGGGAATCTGAGGCTAAAGGTGCAAAAACTGTCAAAAACATGCACCTACCTAGTCTCCAAGATTAGTCATCTTGAATCTCAGGTGACTACCTTGCAAAACAGGGTCATTGATCAGCAACTTGAGATATCTTATCTTAAGGAAAAACTAGTTCGGAGACCTTTAAGAAGAGCTCAACTAGGAACACAAGAACTTGTGACTGTGGTTGATCTAACATCTAGCTCACCTATGCAAGTGGGTGATGCTACGGAAAAGGGGAGAAAGTCATCACAAACGCAGAACCTGGGAGTTCTTCACAAAGCATGGACATTGAGGACTCACCATCTTTCCTTACAGCTGTCCATACTCAGTTACTTCCTCAAGTTCACATTGATGTGGACTCAATAGACTCCTACATTCAAAGTCTTTTTGAGGAAGGTATACCAAGGGCAGTATCATCTACACCTCATGGAACTTCCAACTAAATCATAGGGTGGATGTATGATGCAAACAAAAGAGCCCTTATTCTTCAAAGAGTTCAAGGGCAGCAAGAAGTCTTCAATTTTCAGACCTTGAACTACAATGAAGGTCTTAACTGATCAACATGCACTTGTCAATCCAAGCCAATCTAGACAAGCTGACAGGATGACACAAAGGATTCAAGACAGAATTACTAAAGAGTTCAGCTTTAGAAGGAGACAAAGGCAACTAGGTAATGCTATTAATAAACTGGATGTTGAGGCAGATCCTAAGATTAGCTTCAAAGGGGAAACTTGACTGAAGGCCTAGTGGTAGAGCCTGAGAGCCCTGTCACACCTAGAACTACTTCAGCAATTCATTCCCTCATTGAAACATGTGCTAGTGAAGGTGTATCACAACCTCTCTTTGGCTAGAGCTTGGAGGCTACACCAAGTAATAAAGGCCAAAGCTCTCTACACCCTGAGTCACAAAGGTCTGTGAGTTACAAAGGGAAAAGGAAAATGACTTTTGAGGAGATTGAGGAGGAGAAGAGAGAGAGGAAGAGGAAGCTAAGGGGAGAAAGTTCCTCAAGGTCTACCGGATTCATGAAAGCTACCATCAATGCTTCCTCAAGGTCTGCAAGATTCATGGGTCCGTTTTCGTACGGAGTACTAACGGATTCTTCGTGAGACCAAATCAAATAGTGTGGAATCCTATTTTATAGGCGATCCAATCATTAAAAAAGACAACCTGATCGATCTAACGATAAAAAAAACGTTAAGAATTGAGAAGAAATCGACCAGGAACGAACTATGAAGTTGGATAGGCTGCTTAGGGCGCTCTGGACGGCTAGGGTTTGTGAATATTGGAAGTCTCCCCTTTTTCCACGAATTATGTGGTATTTATAGGTTTTCAGTTTCATTTGTACGACTGAACCATTAGCAATGTTCAGTCGTACGACTGACTCTATGCGATTGATTCATACGCACGACTGAAGGTTCAGTCGTGCGACTGAATCAACCTTATGTCTCAGTCATACGACTGATCCAGTCTCCTGGTTTAGTCATACGACTGGTCCATAAGTATGATTCTTTCGTGTGTATGGTCCATAAGTATGGTCCATTAGCATAAATAACCACCCGACTAAGTTGTACACATTTCCCAATCATTATTGACTTAGAACTATGTACAACAACCTCAAACCTATATATGATGTTCATACATATGAATTATACTAAATACAATAATAATATGAAATTCTCAAAGACAAATAAACATCAAGATGCATATCATATTTCATTAAGTAGTCACATTACATATGTGTAAGAAAGAAAGACTATTACATTTAAGAACATAAACTAGGAACATGATGGATCAACAAACTCCCCTTTAGATCCTATTTTCTAACATTCTTCACATGCTCTTGGAATTTCTTGTATTTCTCATCGTTGGTGACTCTCGCGTGGATCTCAATTGCGAAGCAGAGCCGTATAACATGTTGGAATTGTAGAGCTTATAAAATATCTTGCGTGTCATAGATAAGTGGCCACTTGTATAGAGTGTAAACATCTTCAGCAGACAATTTGTAAGCCACATTGGATCAAATACCTTGTTAGTCTCCATCTTACCTTCTTTTTTCAGAACTATGACCGCTTCTCCCGTCGTCCAGTCGTAATACCACCATTTGAAGTGTGAAGTGAAGTCCTAAGGCGTATCCCGTAAAGGAATCTTAGACATTGTGCATGGGGGACTCCATTTCAACACCACCTTAGGCCTTCCAGATATAAGATCAACTTCAATCTTATGAATGAACCTCTTAGGTTGTTGAGGTCTGAAGTTTACCCATCTTGTGTGGTATTCTTTCTTCAATGATGTCTCAAACCATCCCGACATCTTCCTCGGGTTTCCATACAAAAGATCTAAACATGCCAATATGTTTAGCTCAAAACTAGGAAGAGTCTTCGGATCATGTGGATATCTAAAGTACTCAATCCCCTTCTCTTATTTAACTGCATACATCCAGATCTGTAAAATAGGCCCAGTTGATGATCTTGTCTGACACTTTCTAATGTATCTTCACTCGGTAAAGTTTGTTGTAGGCATTCAGCTTTGGAGGTGCACATTGTGCCTTCATTTCTGATAAACAAGCTACCCATTCAGCCTCTTTTAGATCAACATTAGCATCTATAGCTTGGGCTTTACTTTCATCTTTTGCTTTATGTTTCTCTATCTCATCCAGCTTGTCAAAAGTATCACTGCCAAATGTTTCACCCAAGTCGGGGATAACATTGCCCTCAGGGTCAGTGTACTAAGGATAGTAGTCAGATGTGACATCCTCGATCTCTATCTCATCCATAACTTGTAGCTCCTCGTCACTCAAGACATCAACTTCTAGAGCATCTTTGACAAGATTATCTGGATTTAGTCGAAACATATCTGCGAGCTTCTCGTTGGTAAGGTCGGTGATGATTTCTCCTTCCTCTGGAGTGTAGCTCATAGACCTTCTCACAATCCCTTGCAAATCAAGAATCATAGTAAGTTGAGTCTTGACTTGCTGAAGGGGAATGACATCATAATCCTTAGTCTGTAGAACTTCATTTTTGCCATGATTGTGTGTCTTGGAGGTGCAGAGGAGGAGGCTCTTTTGGTGCGCCTCTCCTTTGCTGCTTGATTTGAGGCTGATGCAGATGCATCACCTTCTTGATCATCCTCCTCCTTATCATCATCTCTTTTTCCCTTTCCACTTCCTCTAGCTTCCTCATCATCATCATCATCATCTTCTGATTCATCATCCGTCGAATCATCATCATCATCTCCACCACCATCTCCATCATCCTTAATCTTCAGGGGCTCACCCTTTGTTCCCTTCAACCTTAACATAACCTTTTTGTTCTTTTTCTCTAACCCCACGATCCGCTTGACGGATGCTATCACAAGAAATTTTGAGTCTTCAGGGCATGGTGAGCTCGAACTAAAGCTCTCTCATGAGCAGTGTTCTTCTCTCTAAGCTGAGCTATCTGCTTGCCTTGTGCGGTATTGACCGCTATCAGCTGATTCATTTGGTTGGCTCTCAGATCATCTGTCACTAGCAGTTTGAGCACTAGTCTGTTTAGGCTCGCCAACTGTTCCTCTAACCCAACAGTGGGTAGAGTAGAGCCCTGTGTAGGTGGGAATTGGGTGGA
>BJCM01266281.1:0-12456 GCA_018326385.1 Flaveria bidentis | reverse complement strand
GAAAACAATTCTACCCCTAAAATTATAAAACCACCACGGATTAGCATTTTAGGATTTTAATGGGCAAGGAAATAAACCAATTTTAATTAAACTAATTAAAATTAAACAAAGACAAGAGAATAAAATAAAATAAAATTAAAATTGAAAAAATAAAAAAAACTAGACACAACGCATCGGACTATACCTGGTCATCGTTTGGAATGACCTCACTTTTCTTTTTAACTTCGTTGACCTCTAACAAATATAAAAAACATGGTTTGTCAAATGCCTTTAGAGGTCGGCACGTTGAAAATCTGTATTTATTTTTACTACATCGATTAAGTTCTTTTCAAAGCAATCACGAATAAAGTGATATTTAATACCGATGTGTTTGGTTTTTGGATATTGGACTGGATTCTTAGTGACTGCAATTGCAGCAGAGTTATTAACAAAGATAGGAGTGGAAGAGAAGTGCAAACCGTAATCCCGCATTTGCTGTTGAATCCATATGATTTTAGAATAGCAGCTTGCAACAACAATGTATTCGGCTTCACAGGTTGATCTAGGTGTAGATACTGAAAGTCCTACTTTCCTCCTCTGTGTCTTATAATAAGGACACCGAGACGCTATGTGACCATACTCTCCACAATTATAGCAGGGTCTGCTTTCAACTTTACGGATAATATGTTTTGGTGGAGATGCAAAAGTGACGTAGTTGACCTTATTATGTTTGGCTTGAGACACTTCTTCATTAGATGTATGACTTGGTTGTACAAACTTAATTGTTTTACCTGATTTTACATCTTTTATCTCTTGTTTACCTGGACTTTCACATGACGCTCGCGATTGATTAGATTTTATAGTCCTTTTGTGTTCTTGTTTGACTTGGTTTGACCCAGACTTTAAATTAACCTTTTCAAATTTAGTTTCCAGGTTAACACAAGGCATCTTTCCTTTTGCCCTTGAAGTGGCCTCCTTTCGTTTAGAATAAGATTCATTTGATTTACTTATGGAATCTGGATCACTAACCAGAGGAGTGGATGGTGGTCTATTTGATCGAATTACAGTGCAAATGATATAAACAATCGTTCAATATCCAAAAATCATGCTAAACAATGATAATAGAAAGGATTGAACAAAATAATAACTCATTCAAGATAAGACAATGATCAATAACAATCAATAACAAAAAGCACAATGATATTTCTGTAAAATAATTGCTTTGAAAAGGTAGCTTGCAACAGTGACTCACGATTAGGGTTTTGCAAGATTACAAAATAATGAAAATTAACAAGAGTAGCGAAACTGCCCTGCAGAAACTATAGGTTCGCACGGCAGAACATTAAATTCGCCAGGAAAACAAAACAACAAACTGTGAGCGAACTTACTCTTTCACTCACAGTTTCGCTAGACAGCTATCATACAAAAAACTAAGTACATACAAAATGAAACTAACAAGAGTCCTATAACAAGTAAAGTAAACAATCTAAACTAAAGGTGAGTCCAACCTATACATGATCTTCAATACTCCCCCTAGGTTGGAACTCACCGTCTTCACTCTTCTTGATTTATCTTGTCAGCTCCGGTTTCCTCTGCAGCATTTGACTTGTCCTCGTTACCTCCTGCAGCTACTTCCTCAGAAGCTTCAGCATGTGATTCTCCATGGTCTCTTGCTGCTTCACTAGCTTTCTCAGGATGAGTACTAGCTCTCTCAAATTGCTTTGTCAAATCTTGAATGTCCATGTGAAGGTCATCTTGATCCCTTACCCTTTCAACTAACTTCTTCACTTCAGACCTCACTCCTCTAATCTTGTTGGCAACATTCATAAACAAACTGGCTTCATTCCGAGTCTCTTCTCCAGCTCCAGCCTTTATGTGATTCTCACATAACACCAATATATCTGCATCACTAAAACTGAACAATTCCATAAGATCAAAAACTTTAAACTCTTTGCCATTTTTCACCCTAATCACAACTTCTCCAGTGTTGTTATCATAAAACCATTTCTCGAAATCCTGTAATTGTCAGGAAAGGGGATCAGCCAATCTCACTTGGTTTACAGTCTTTGGTGGTTTGACTCTCAGAACAATTCTTCCCTTTCCTGTTTCCCAATCTTTATCTTTCTTTGATCTCCTCCTTTCCACCTTCATATATCCAAACGACTCAAAGTTATCATTAAGCCCGTTTTTTATCTCTTTTTCTAGAAGAGTGGCTCTTTCACTCAGATGTGCATTAAGAAGTGGTAGAGCTGCCAATCGCCTTAAATCCCATTTAGGCAAGGTCTTAAAATCCTTCCTTTTGTGCAAGTAACTGATACTACCTTCCTTTCTCTTTATCATGAACATATTTAGGGCGGAGTTATAGCACCAGCTTATAATTTTCTTGTCAGCCTCCTTCCTACTCAGCCCCTTCATATGTTGGAAAAGAGGAGCGATTTCTTCTAGCTCCTTCTCTTTTATAAACTAGTCATCTGTATCCATTTCAAACATGTATGCCGCATCCTCTCCCTTCTTAGCTATGTAGATCAATGGTCGCTCATCAACTTCATAGAACTCAGCATCTGAATCATAATCTACGAGTAGTTCATCATCCTCTTCCTTATCAACTAATCATTTTCTTTCTCAGAAGCTTCATCAGTAGTTTTCGTAATTATTACTTCTACACCGACTAAATCCTTCTCAAAGTCAAAATTCATATTAACAAAACCGGCTTCTGTAATATCCTCCTCATTTTCCCTTTCAACATCCTCTCCTCACAATCTCCAGCATCAGTGGTTGCTGCACCAGATGTGCCCTCTCCTGCCTTGGATGAAGTACCCACATTCACAAATGAGTACTTTGTTGTGTCAGTCAGATCATCTAACTCAGATTGAGTTAGTTAATCAGGCAGGCCGGCTGGAGCTTTCAGAAGGTTAATCTCTTCAAATAACTTTTTTAGTAATCGGTTTTGATCAACAAGCATCTTTTTGCATACCTTCTATTACTTCATCCTTTTTCTTTTCTCTGACTTCTTGGTTTGTGAGTTTGGTCTTGATCATACTCAGTTCATTTGCCAGAGAAGAATTCAGATTTCAAATCATATCTTCATCAAGATTTCCTCTTTCCACTCTTCTTTCGTGTCTATGTTTGGATCGTCTTTCAGGTTCAGCAGTATCGGCTTTCTTCTTCGACCTTCTTTCCTTTTCAATTCTTATTTCATCAGCTTGTTCAGCAATATCTTCCTCGAAGTCATAGTCTTTTTCTTTGGCATATCTCTTTCTTTTCTTTGTGGCTTCAGTTTGTTGTACTCTAGTCTCTTTAGCCCTTTTATTTTCAAATTCATCCACCCGTTTAATATAGTTCCAGCGTTCTGGAGGATAAATATTTTCCCAAAGGTGGGTGATCTTTCCACTTAAATCATGGCGAAAGGCACAACAATCAGCAAATATGCGAGGATTCATTTGTACCAGCCTCTTTATCTCTCCATGTTTTGGTACATTAGGTATAAGATCATCAAATATCATCTGAAGAAAACGAGGATATTGCAGCCATTTGTCTTTCTTTAAGGCCATCACATTTTCAGCCATGCAAGCAAAAATCAGTTTTACAATGTTTGCCTTTTCTCCTTTACAACATAATACCATTTCCTTCGCCCAATCAATATTTAAACCGTCTGATCCACCTTTACGATGATCAAGACACATGATAAAAATATGAGCAATATATCTCCACTCCTTCAACAGAAATGACTTCTTTATCTCCTTGCGTGAACCAAAAGCTGGTCCCTCATATCCCATGCTTCTGAAGGCCTAGAACACCTCGGAATCTGTCATGGTGACTTCATCTCCAGAATCCTCGTCAAGTCTCAGTATCCTAGAGACAGTCTCGGCAGTGATGGTCACTTCTTGATTAATGACCTTAGCAGTTACCCTCTGTGAATTTCCTCGAGAATCATACTCTACAGACCGCCATAAGTCTCTGATATGAAGATCATAAATGGTAGTCGTATGAGATATGGCATAGGCTATGGGTGATCTTTGTAGCCATCTGATACAATCTCTGAATCCAACAGCTTTTGGATGTGAATCATCCAGAATAGCTATAATATTGTTCCGCTCGTCGAACTTTAAATTAGCCATGATATCCTGAAGAAGAGATCAGATAAAATGAATAAGAAATTAAGGAGTTAAGGAGAGAAAAGAGTAATAAAAAAAATTATAGACAATTTTGGCAGGCGAAAAACTAGTTTCGCTAACTGAAACATATCACTTTCGCTGACCGAAAAATTAGTTTTGACCAGGTGAAAATTATTAAAAATAGATTCGCTGATAGTTTCGGCAAGCGAAAACTTAGTTTCGCTAACTTAAATATATCAATTTCGCTGCGCAATAAAGACAGTTTCAACCAGGCGAAACTGTACAAACTTTTGTTCAAATTCTGCGAAACTGAAAATAGGTCAGCGAAACTGTTAGATTCGCACGGACAGCATAACCTCACAGTTTCGCTGAAAAGTGAAGAACTTTCTTTCAGTTTCGCAGGATAATCAGTAGTTTCGTTGGATGAACAGCGAAGACACCGAAGAGTCAAAATGCAATGCGAAGACACCGAAGAGTCAAAATGCAATGGTCTTAACAAGAGTTAACATTAACATGATTAAAAGATCATTCAATGAATGAAACTCACAGGCGAACAAGAATCAACACTTAATCAGTACAAAACGCACAAGTATGCAAAATCACCAAAAAAGGTCACGGGTAAACCCTAAGAGACAACACAGGTCGATTATGCGAAAATGAGAGAATAATTTCGCAAAATGACTCATATAGCAAATTGTTTTGCAGACGAATTTATAGTTTCATCCAACGAAATTACAATTTCGCCCAATGAAATTACATATAAAAATATTGAGCAAGTTGTGCAAAAAAGCAATTTCGTCTAGCGAAACAAGGAACGAAAGAGCAGTTTCGCCAACCCCCCCCCCTCCTTTTTTAACCAAGAGCAGAATCGGTCATGAGATCACATCCTTAAGATATACTTAGCACAAAGATGAATTTAATCATCGACAAGCAATGAGATCATACTGAAAACTGAATCTGATCACAGTATTTGAATAATTTTGAAATTCTTAAATAGACCGATAACGATTGCTGATATATTTATTCACTTAAACCCATGCCTTATCTTTTTCAACAAACAACATATGATTTTTTTAAGGTTTGATTAGATGCTTTAGAATGTTAGGACCCCACAATCACTTGGCAAAAACCCTCACCCAACCTCAGGATTTCTTTAATTTTGTTACGATCTTTATAGAACAAGGTTTGTGCATGAGTGTGCAAGTAATGATTATCAACAGAATATTGCATTCTGTGATGAATTCATCGTTAGATGATTTGACACAACTTAGACCAAAATGGTGAGAGCTCCAGGTCTATACTTACGTATAACAAAGGAGATGACCATTTAATCATGTGCCGATAAGAGCTCCAGGTCAGTACTACCGTACAGCAGAGGAGATCATCACTCCAGGTCAGTACTACCGTATAGCAGAGGAGATTAGCACAAACACAAGACATATAAATACACCAAACATGACCCAAGGATATGGCTTATATGATTTGTATCATAGTGGGTGAAAGATCAATTCTCAATCCAATTTTTGTCGGGACTCAGTTTTTGTGCAGGCCAATATGATTGCGTTAATCCAGACATCCTTAAACATATATTTTAATTTAAATCATGATGTTTCTGTCTACTTTATTCTTCAGGCTGAGTCTACCAAGCATATCATAAAAAAATCTATTGGTTTTTCTATAATTTGCACATAAAAAATAAGATGTGAATCAGACAACAGCATCAGTTACTATCATTTCTCATTTTAAAAATGCAAGTCATGCAAAAACAAGCATTTCAAGAAGATATACAATCATTTCTCAATCATCTCAAAACATGTTCCCAGTTTTCATTTCATCATTTTTTTATATTTTTTTTCGTTAACAGAAAAATCTTTTGAAGGGAGTCCTCTAATGAGATTATTCTTTACTAATTTATTAATTATTTTAAAATTAACATGGCCTAATCGACGATGCCATAAGAGAGACTCAAAAGTTGAAGCTTTAGAAAGAAGACAAGTTGCAATAGCCTTTGACTCGCTTGAATTCATATCAAGAAGATATGTATCATGTTTTCTTGGTGCACGCATAAGAATTAAATCGTCTGGAATATCAATCTATGATTTTAAAAATAGACATTCATCAGATTTAAACAGAACAGGAATGTTTTTATCGTAGATTTGAGAAACACTCAGAAGATTGAAAGCCAGCTCAGGAACATAGTTGACTTTTTCCAAAGTTAGAAAACCATTGGTAACTTCTCCTTGTCCAATCATTTTTCCACCTTTTTTGTTACTAGCAAAGGCAACATATCCTCCATTAATAATTTGATAATTCGTCAGCAAATATTTCAGCCCAGTCATATGTTTGAAACACCCACTATCTACATGCCACAAGCTGTCTACAATCTTAGTGGATGACCCCTGAAAAAAAAATGAATAATACAGTTAACCAGGTGTAATAGGAACCCAAGATTGAACAACTTTATCTTTTGATGAAACAGATTTTTTACAGAAGAAATTATTGACTAATTTTGTTAATTTATTTCCAAAGAAGTTCCTATAAGAAGGACCATGAATCAAAGTAGGACACTTCTAGACAAGATGATCCTCTTGACCGCACCTGAAGCAATAAGGTTTGAGTCTAGTTCTGTGATATGATGAGGTAAACATAGGATCAATGATAATTTCCTCATAATATTCAGATAAACTAGAATCAATGTCACTAAATGAGTCATACAAGCCATGAGTTTGACGTTTGTTTAAACAAGAATTATTATTTACAAAAATAGATGAAGATTCGTCTGACGTGCAAGTAGAACTAGTTCCACTGGTAATGGTGTCAGATGAAGAAGTAATTCGTTCATCAAATAAAGTCATATTTAATGGAGTGAAAGATGGAATAGGGTGAGAAAAGAACTTTTCAAAACAATTAGTTTTAATTTGCTCAGTAGGTTTTGAAGAAAGATCAGTTGCATCATAATCATTACCAGAACAAAAGATATCACAACCATGAACTGAATTACAAAATGTAATAGAACTATCATGAGAACATGAGACAACAGAATCTGTTACAGGCAAACTAGAAACAAAAATAGAATTTAAACTAGACTTGTGATCTAAAACGGATTGCTGACACTCAGGTGTACTAATACTAGTGCATCCAAGCCCACTAGTTGGTCCATAGTCGTAGTCTTCACGAACATGCTTAGAGTTAATCCCCTCTAAACCTACAGACATACTATCAGTATCTGTTTTGATTAAATCATTAGAAGGATGAGGAGCAGGCATAGGACAATAACAGTATGTACTAGGCGGAGGATAAACCTTAACATTTTCATAACCCAATCCAGTTTTAATCCTCGCTCCCCGTTGAGATTTACATAGATCATCATGTTTCATCCCTGATATAGTCCATTTGTCTAACTTTGACTGAAGTTTGCTTGCTTCAAATTTAGCAAGGGCAACCCTTTCAGTCAAAGTGTTGATCTCGACATTTCTTTCCAAAACGATTCGTTTTAAGTGATCATTTTCTTTTAGAGCCTCATTTAATTTAACAAAATATTTTGATTCATTGATTTTAAATTTATCATTAATACGCTTTAAATCCTTTTCGTTATTAATTAAAAGACGATTAGCTTTATAAATCCCAAATAATCTAATTTTACAAGTAGATGAGCACATATCCTGTATTACCTCATATGGAAGTCCCATTACCATCCTTTCAGCAGCTAAAGCTTTGTCACATTGGCATACTGGAGTACTTGACTTCTTTTCCTCCATAGTAGCGGCAACATCATCATTATCCTTTCTTTTCCCAGTGCATGAACTTCCTTTCTCACTTAAACTTGTAGTTTTATCTTCCCCAATTCCATCATCTTTTTCTTCTTCCTCATTTGCAGATGACACATCTTCCTTTTTGAATTCCTTGAAAAGATCAATTCCATCTTTACCATATTCCTTCTCACTCTTTTCAACAAACTCAGCAACTAAAGCATGATTTATCTCAGTTCTTGTTTCCTCAACCTCAGCACTCCAATCAAAGTTAGAAATCAAAGCAGTCTCCTTTTTGTGATTCACATCTTCCTTCTCTTTCTTAGCTGTTAGTTTTGGGATTCTAGAACTACTAGGATCGGTGACAATTGGTAATGGACATTCACGTTTGAAGTGTCCTAATTGTTTACAGTTAAAGCATCTCAATTTGGACTTATCAAATCCCAGTTTTGAATTAGATGTTTGACCACCAAAGTTCTTTCATCCAGTTCTTTCCATAAATCTTCGAGCTCTAAGGGTCAACATAGCCATCTGCCATTGAATATCAGTTTCTTCAAGATCATCAGGATCCACCTGATACATGTCTTCCATAGTCATTCCTTTCCCTTTCAATTCTCCGGCTACGAGAGCTTCATAGCTTTGAACAACCATTCCAAAAAGAGCCATTGTTTCTGATGGAATTGAAGTTTTAACATTGGTTTTAGAATTACCCAGATCTCTTCCAACACTACTGTTGATAATATCCATCCCTGAATTGAATTCTGGATTTGAGAGTTTGCAGCGGATGACAATAAAGCAACATTTTGAGAAAAACCAGATGTGGGCATCATAGTCTGGTTAAATTCATATCTCTTTATATCCAACTCAAAAGATTTCAACTTATTGATAATATCCATCAGCTTGTAGTCTGTGAACCCTCTTTCTTGTTTAAGCATCCTTACCTGAAGACTCCACTGAGGTGGAAGAGAATCAAGAAGCATGTTAACTTGTTCACAGTTGTAAAGCCTTTCATCATATTTCTTTAAGGTGCTTGAAACAGTTAAGAAACGATTTGTGAGATCTGTCAGACTCTTATTCTTGTATCCAACAAAGGAATTGAATTCCTTCTCAGCCTGTATGCTCTTATCCTTTACTAAATCTGCATTACCATCATAAATTTCACATAAGGCATTGTAGAGAGATTTAGCATTTTTATGCTCTGTAAAACGATTGTAAATGTCTGGTGCCAGATAGAGAGTTAGAGCACCAAAAGCCTTTTGGTCACGATCGATCAATTTCAGATCCTTTTCAGTATAGGAAGATGGATACTTGTTTTGAGAGACAACATCACCAACAGTAACCGTTGGTATGTGAGGACCAGAAGTAATCGATTCCCATTGGTTATGATCAGTGTAAAAGAAAAAGGCTTTGAGACATCTCTTCCAATCTTCAAAATTGTCACCATTAATGAGTCTTGGAGGCCTATTGGGTGCAACACTTTCAAGATCAGCAAGTGTGAGTGAGGTTAACTTCGACATTCTAGTTCGGCAGAAAAGAAAATAATTTCGCTTACACTTTCGCAGAAAAAGATAACTTCGCAGACAATTTCGAAGAAAAACTACTTTCGCTAATACTTTCGCTGAGGAAGCTAATTTCGCTAGCAATTTCGGCAGCACTTTCGCTAACCCAAAGTCACAACAGGCTTAGTTTCGCTGGTAAATTCGCACGAAACAAGCTTGAACTTTCGTTCAAAAACAATTTTAGCAGCAATTTTGATTGTTAACAGTTCACTGTCATTGATGAACTTTCGTTCAAAAAACTAGTTTTGCAGAACCACTAGAAAACAATTTCAATAGCAATATAACTCAAAGTTTCGCTAGAAGAAGTTTCGCAATTTCGCTGTAAGAACTGCAATTTCGCTGATCGATCTCAAAACCCTTTTTCAACCCAAAATCAATTTGAAATCATTCAATGCTTAATGAATTTGAGATCTGATAATTATAAGATCTTTCCCAATCAAAAACTAGCAGAATTCAATCAATTTCCATATCAAAAACACCTTATAATCCAATGAAAATTGATTGAAACTAGATATTGAACTAAAACCACCAAAAACTCAACAAATCAAGAGCACTAATGCTCTGATACCATATTGTTGGTCCATTTGATCGAATTACAGTGCAAATGATATAAAGAATCGTTCAATATCCAACAATCATGCTAAACAATGATAATAGAAAGGATTGAACAAAATAATAACTCATTCAAGATAAGACAATGATCAATAACAATCAATAACAAAAAGCACAATGATATTTATGTAAAATAACTGCTTTGAAAAGGTAGCTTGCAACAATGATTCACGATTAGGGTTTTGCAAGCTTACCAAACAATGAAAATTAACAAGAGTATATATAGCAGTCTTAATTTCGCAGACAGTTTCGCTGTCAGCGAAACTGTCCTGCAGAAACTATAGGTTCGCCCAGCAGAACATTAAATTCTCCAGGAAAACAATACAACAAACTGTGAGAGAACTTACAGTTTCGCTCACAGTTTCCCTAGACAGCTATCATACAAAAAACTAAGTACATACAAAAGGAAACTAACAAGAGTCCTATAACAAGTAAAGTAAACAATCTAAACTAAAGGTGAGTCCAACCTATACATGATCTTCAGTTGACAACATGTTATCCTTGAAGGGGTTATCGTTAATAGGTTTACTTTTAGTCTTCATCAAGGTCCCAGGTGGTGGTGGAACCACTTTGTATCCCAGCCCCTCCCCATTATTACTCACTTTCACTAAGTGTTGGACAATGTGTGATGAGCTTGTCCAACTGTGTAGTTTTTGTTTAAAAGAGTTGACTTCTACTTCTAAAACTGCTTTATGTTTCTTAGTGTCTTCTAGGGAGTTCAGATAGTACTTAATGGCATTTGCTTGGTTAAAGGCAACTACCTCTGTTTCCCTAAGTTGTTTATTCAATAGGTCTATCTTTTCCTTGTAACTGTGCTCGTTTTGTTTTAACACTGTATTCGCCTCCGTGCACAGTTCCAGGTCCTTTACTAAGCTATCATTATGATCTAATAACCTAGTAAATTTTGAATCCATACTTTCTATGAATTTATTACATTCTAAACAAGCATGATTATTAAACAGCTGGTCAGTAGTACTTACCTGAGATGTTGAAGAGGAATCAACCATAAGTGCAGAAGCTGTTGAATCTGGTTCTGGTGATTCTGACATTGAAGCAGATTTATCTTCTTCAGGCAGGTGGTTGTACGGGTCCAGTGTCTTCAGAATTTGACATTGCGAGCTCTACTGCTATGTCTCCCTCACTAGCAGAATCATCATTAATGTCCTCCACATTAGCTATGTTGGACTCTCCCGGTGACACGAACCGAAAGCTCCAGTCCTGTCCTTTATCCTCATTAGCAGTTAAGGCTTTAGGGTCCTTACTTGATGAGGTAGAACTGCTAGATGTGGCTTTGTCCTGACGATTGAATAACGAGAAGGGATTACTATTCCCAGTCTTCTTAGGTTTTACACACTCCCTCTTGAAGTGTCCCTTCTCACCGCAGTTGAAACAAGTAACCTTTGACTTGTCGAAGCCAAAGTTTGTGTCTTTGGTGGCAACCAAGTTCTGTCCGGTCTTTTTGACAAACTTTTTAGCTCGTCAGACAGCACTTGCCAAAGCTCACATTATGTCCATACGTTCCAACTCCATCTCATCCACTTGCTCATAATCTTCATCTTCCATGTGACAATTTCCTATCTTTCCAGCAACTAGTCCATCATAGGAGTGAACCATAGCAGCTAACAAGTGCATGTGTTCTTTGGCCAGCTCCACAGTCACATTCCCAAAGTTTTCGGTTTTTAGTTTTACTGCATTAGCTTCAGGTATCATATATTGGGTGCTAGACGACCCTAACATTTCGGACCCTGAAGTTGAAGGTTGTGCAGGAACTGCTGCACTTGAGGTGAAGGCAGTTTGCAGTGGTGCGCCAGATGTCGTGACTGAAGGAGTTGCATTGTAGAGTGCAGGATTCTGATTGTAGTTGACCTTTTAAGCTCTGTACTTCATCCTAAGCTCCTCTTCTCTCCATTTAAGAATGAAGTCATTTATGTCTAACTTAGAGAGAATTCCATTACGTCTGAGATTTGAAACAAACGAAGCCTATTTTTTTGGTAATCCATCAGCAAAGTTGGATACCTTATCCTCCATCGACGTAATTACTCCATGAGTGTGCATCTCACTCATCAAGTGTGCATCTCACTCATCAAGTGGTAGAATCTGTCGATCACATCATCAAGGCCTTCCTTTCCCATTGAAGAGAATTTTTCAAACTCCTTCTTCAAGGCTTATGCCTTAATGGCCTTGAGTGAGGCATTTCCGTCATACCTCTTCTCCAACGCATCCCACAGTTACTTTGCTTGAGTGTACTCCGAATATTTATGGAAAATATCCTTCGGAATAGACTGAGTGAGCAAAGCGTAGACTTTCTTCTCAGCATTGTGTTTTACCTTCTCAGCATCCGACATGCCACTAAGTGTAAGTTTGACTCCGTCAGCACCTACAGGCATACTATACCCCGACTCTATTGCCTCCCACAAATTTGTATCTACTCCATTTAAGTAG
>BJCM01266277.1:0-12541 GCA_018326385.1 Flaveria bidentis | reverse complement strand
CGCTGATGGTGTCTTAGGAGCATCCCACTTTTTAACTGCTTCGATCTTTCTAGGGTCAATGTGGATTCCCCCTTTCATTAACCACGTGACCCAAAAACTTTACCTCCCGTAACCAAAATTCACACTTCGAGAACTTGATGTAAAGTTTCTCTTCCATCAACAATTTGAGTATCGCTCGAAGGTGTTGTTCGTGGTCTTCTTTTGATCTAGAATAGATGAGTATATCATCTATAAACACGATCACAAACTTGTCCAGATAAGGTTTACACACCCGGTTCATAAGATCCATGAACACTGCTGGAGCGTTGGTCAGCCCAAACGGCATTACTAAGAACTCGTAATGCCCATATCGGGTCCTGAATGTTGTCTTTGGTATGTCTGCCTCATGGACCAGTAACTTGTGATAACCTGATCAGAGACCGATTTTAGAGAAATATGCCGCTCCCTGCAATTGATCAAATAGATCATCGATCTTCGGAAGTGGATATTGATTTTTCACGGTCAGCTTATTCAACTCTCGATAATCTATGCACATTCGAAACATTCCATCCTTCTTCTTTACACATAGTATCGGTGCTCCCCATGGCGAGTGACTAGGTCGTATGAAACCCTTATCTACTAACTCTTGTAGTTGACTTGATAACTCTTGCATTTCCGACGGAGCTAACCGATATGGCGTCTTTGCTACTGGTGTCACTCCAGGTACCAAGTCTATGCGAAATTCCACTTGTCGAGGAGGGGGTAAACCGAAAAAATCGTCAGGGAAAGTCTCGCACTATCGGAATGTCTTCCAGTTTCCCTTCCTCGGGTTTCTTCTCCACTACATGTGCCAGAAATGCATAACATTGCTTCAGCAGATAACGACGAGCTTTCATACATGAGACGATCTTTAGACTCCTTCCTGCTCGTTCTCCTTGAATCTTGAGCACGTCACCATTAGGCATAGGGATCCGCACCACCTTCTCTCGGCAAATAATCTCAGCTCCACGCTTTGACAATCAATCCATTCCCACTACAACATCGAAACTTCCCAATTCAGAAGGTATTAAGTCTATGTCAAAGGCATGATCTCCTAGTGTAATCGTGCACCCTCTAATTATTTCACTGGCTCTCACAAATTTACCGTTCGCCATTTCTACTGAGAAGCTAGTTTTTAAACAACTAGGGTTTAAGCCAAGTAAGGGTACAAATTCGACAGACACGAAGCTATTGTCTGCCCCAGTATCAAATAATACAGATGCAAAGTGATTATTGAGAAGGTACGTACCCGTAACAACATTCGGGTCCTAGCGCACGTCGTTTGCACCAATCACAAACGCACGTTCCCGGGCAGCATTTCCTTGATTATCTTGCCCTTGATTACCAGCGATCGCCATCACTTGATTTTGTTATTCCCTTGTTGACCCGGTGCCCGATTCAGCCTGGGGCACATATTCCGATAATGGTCGGGACTCCCACACTCATAGCAAACCCTAATGTTTCCAGTTGGATTGATTGCATTTATCGGTGCAACCAAGTTGGGTGCCACTCTACAATCCCTTGCAACATGCCCTGGGCGCCTACAATTCACACAAACTCAACACGACGCTGCTATAGGGTGATGATAGTTACATTTCCCACACTTAGGATGTGGCCTAACATAGTCATTTCTCCCTTGGCTTACTGCCACAAAACCTCTAGTCACCTTCGCCTTTTTATCAAATCTTCCCCCTGATTGTCTGCTCGATTCCCTCCATTTCTTCTTTTCTCACTACCTTTACCTAGCACCCCAGTTCTTACCATCTCATCAGTTAGAGTGCCAGCCTTTAAAATTGCACTCTATATTGTTGGAGGTGCCGCAGTAGTGACCAAACCACGTATTGAGGTACTAAACCCCAAATGTAATGCTAAATATGTTTTGATTCAGTTGTCACCAGGTATGGCACCAGTCTTGCCAACTCATGAAACTGGTCGGTGTAAGCAGCATGACCCAACCCTACCATCGCATGATTCCAGAATTCATGCTCCAACTTCTGCATGTCATTTATTGGACAATATTCCTCAGTTGCCAATGCTTTCAATTCCACCCAAGTCATGGCCATTACGGCCTCTCTTCCACGAGCCTGCACTTGAGTATTCCACCATATTAACGCTTTTCCCACCAGCGAACATGTAGCATACTTCACCTTTTGATTTTCAGCACAGTTGCTGATGTTCATCACAAATTTCATCTTCTCAATCCATCGGGTCAAGGTAATGGCTCCACCTTTTCCATCAAACTCCTTTGGCTTACAAGTCATGAACTCCTTATTAGTATAACAACTCTTCCTCCATTGCCACTCCCATTCGTGTTTCCATTACCATTCCCATTACCCATTCCACCTCCTTCTTCATTGTCATTTCCACCTCTATTTCCGTGTTCATCATCATTATTCTCTTCATAACCGCCATTTTCATCGTTGTGTTCGTTATCCTCATTACCACCCCCATTATTGTGGTTCATGATGTTGTCACTCACCTGTGCCACTATGTTCGGGATGAGTGCTGCCAGTTGTTGAGCAATCATGGTGGCTATATTAGGGTTTCCATCTCCCTGATTATGATCAGCTTGCCGACCTTCATTTCCTCCTACAAGTGCTTCACCCCTACCTCCTGCACCTCTTCCTATACCTCTACCTCTACATCTACATCTTAGGACAACATCACCATGACTAGCACTATGAGTAACTCTTCTAGGTGGCATCTTTCTAATCAACATAGACAATACGTAAGTCCAACTCTTAAAGTCAGTCAAGTAATACATGTCCAGTGAGTATCATTGCTGAGCTACAACCCTTTGACGAACTGATGTTTTTCAAGGAAATAGTTGGTTGCATAACCATTGAAATGCTAGAGAGGGTGTTATCTCATAGGGACTGGGACCAATGTCACAATAAGATCCCATGAGTATTTAGGTGAGTTAGAACTCACGTAAGTAATAAGGTGATGGATGATTTATCAAGATTGATAAGGTCTCAAAAGAAGCAGGACACTAATGTCCTAAGGTATGGAGTTGAGGATTCGTACTAACATTGACAGTTATGTTGCTGCAAGATTGACTAGACTTCGCATGAACGAGAAATTGCATTTACGTGTGCACCCGTAATTGAAATTTGCTTTGCATGGTCAACCCCAGCTCATCCAAACCGAATCAAACCGCCTTGTCAAGTACACAGTGTTATTTATGATAGAAGTATCAAAGGTATGATCGATAATCAAAAGTTAATTATTCAAAGTTGAACAAAGGAAATGAAATAAAATCATTAACACATTGCGGATCATGAATACTTTCAATAATTAAAAAACATACACGCATAGTCAAATGCACATAAGTCCTAATATGCATTCTACATGTAGGTTCTTAGGTTATAGTCTAGGTCGAGTGATCCACCTAATTCTCTATAACCAATGGCTCTGATACCAATCTGTCACACCCCCGCTTATAGCGAAAACATGAGAATGTAACGGACGGGATCGTCATAACATATTGTTAAATTAATAGAGATGCATTAAATGATGAAGGTCAACGTGTCATGATGTCATCGGACACAAATGGAGACTTGTGTCATGGTTAGTCAGTTCCACGACAAACATAGTCATACAAAACAAATAAGTATAAGTCCCACAACCCGGGAACAAGTAATCAAATGTGAATAACAAGTAAATGTCAAATGCAATTGTTGAAGACATCCAAAGTTTAAATGATGTAAGTCTAAGGTCATTGCTAAGGCAGCATCCCTAGCAATCCTCAATGATTGTTACCTGAAAAGATATGCTCAAAATGGTCAACATAATGTTGGTGAGTTCGTAGGTTTAAATAGTAAACAAAACTTGATGCTATCCAAAAGTTTGGTAGGACATGAGTGCTTACAGTTATAAGCAAGTAATATCACATGAGCATCACAACTAAAC
The DNA here is from genome assembly GCA_018326385.1 of Flaveria bidentis. Classification (NCBI taxonomy): domain Eukaryota; kingdom Viridiplantae; phylum Streptophyta; class Magnoliopsida; order Asterales; family Asteraceae; genus Flaveria; species Flaveria bidentis. The sequence continues at coordinate 8,611 of BJCM01266277.1, read as the reverse complement.
CTATGACGGACACAAAGAATTTGTCGGAACTTATTCACCCTAGGGGTCGTTCCTGGTCACTGTCAGTCCCAACTAGTATACTAACAAACAAGGGTGGGGGTGTCAGCCCAATAGTACTATCAATATTTGTCCGGCGGCTCCAACATCGGAGTTAAATAGTTGTGAATACAGAACCAAAAAGACAACTCATGCATGCACTAGATAAATACTTACAATTAGTAAACACAACAGTCCCAAAAGAATTAAATAAGTTTACAGCATAAAAAGGGTGAGCATACTTTTCCCCCTAGTTTATAAATGTTTAAAATGAAAACAGGGCCGTAAAATTCACCTCGAAATATGATAAAAATGAAGTGAACAAAGAGCTTCAAAGGATGAGAGCAACGAATAATCAAACACCTATAATAGTTGTAACTAATTTTTTAGTCATGTTCAACGAGAATAGATAAGTCCGGTCGGTTTTGGTTCGGGTCGGGTCGTTTTGGGTTCGAGATGCAACTCACACATATAATATATAATTCACAAAACACAACATACTATATTAGTAAAAATAATAATAATAATGATAATAATAATAATAGTAATAATAATAATAATAATAATAATAACACACCCACAATTACATACACACAATACATATGCATGCACTTGAGCACACACATCACACTCATATATACACCATATCTGTATTCACACCATATCATACATATATATATATATATATGTATATTTTTACTCATCTTCATCCAACACTCCCATATCTATATATATATACATACATGTAGCTGCAAACACACGCATACGATATCAATGTATACACGCCAAACACATCCATTCGTCGCAAATATAGCAACCGAAGGCTGCTGCGTTTGTTTCACTTGAACGACACGCACACAAACACACGTTCAACAAACATACGTGCAACAAACACACATGCACGCGATCGACCCACTGACATACATATACACACTAACACACACCACACATACCATGCACACATACATGCATAATACATACATACATCATCTCACACTCTCAATCATATATATATACGTACATACACACTGATTCACACACACATAACACACACACTGCACACACACAACACACACCACACGTATACACACAAAACACACATGCACACCCGACGCATACACACAACGCACAACACAAACACACACATAGATATACATACATTATGCATTACTGTTGTGCGTATATACATACACACACACAACTCAAAACACACAATATATATACATACACGATATATACACGCCATACATATATATGCATATCCCTGCCGTGTATATATCCTTTCGACAAGCGGCACACAATGCGGGACACACACATATATACCTACACATACGGGATCATACGAATCAAACCGAACAACCGAACCGAATGACAAACCAAACGAAACGAAACAAGACGAAACGAGATTCACGATGATAGGTTACCTGCGAGGCGACGGCAACCGGCGGTGGCTAACGGCAGATATACAAGGCTAATTCGGTAGTGCGCGCAAGGGAGGGGCTGCGATCGGTGGGAGTCACGGCGGTATGGGGGGTCGATTAGGGTTCACCATGAATAAGAAAAATATATATAATAATAATATTACACTTAGGACCCCGGAATTAATTATAATAATAATATTATTAATAATAATATTAACAATATTTACGAATATAAAAATAAAAATAAAATAAAGTTTATATTATTAGCGTCATTAAATATTAAGGTTGGCACGAAGGGAGATACGACGAGATTCGGTTCGAAAATATATTTATTACGCAAAATAATAAATGCGTGAAAAGAGAATTAACGGATTTTGAGTCAACTGACGGACCTGATGGTGACGGATATCACAGATAATGTCTTATCTAAGATATGGTAGTCATGACATGTCCATGACTTACCTTTTGTCACCAATTAAAGTTGGCCACTGTGCTAACTAATAAAGGTAAACAGTGGAATAAAGTATGGTCAACTACATGGCTTTTGAGAAAACACCATGCAGTATATTAGAGGTCTGCAGTGGAGTGTCAGAGACACCATACTTATGTCCACTGGTTTATAGTACTGTCTTCCGGAGGGTAGTTGGCTTCGGAAGAACAAGTTCTTCCGAAGCCACTTTTACTTCGGAAGAGGCTGCTTCTTCCGAGCCTTGAGGACTTCTTCTTTTCTTCATACTTTGAAAGTTGTCTTCTGATCTTTTCTTCTAAGACTTGATCATCAAAAGTGAATACTTTGACTTCTGAAGTAGAGTTTTTCTTCGGAAGTTGATCTTGCACTTTATCTTTAGAAGAACTCTATTTCCTTCGGAAGTTCCATACTTAGCTTGGAAAGCATTTTATTAGATACACCAAAAAATAATCTAAGTGATTTGGTTTTGGTTGCACCAGCCTTCTTCTTGATCCAACAGTTTATAATTTGAAAATAGGTGGTTGTTACAGTCTCTCCTACTTTAAGAAATTTCGTCCCGAAATTTAATCGCGAGAAGACTAATTTCAAGGGTATGAGGAGGCTTGGATTTCATTTCATGTTTGCAAGGGAACTCTTGGGAGTGTTTAAATTCAATAAGTTTAATTATAATGTTTTGCTATGCTTAAGTTTGTCAATTTCATGATTTGAGACTTTATAGGTTTCTTGACAAAGTGTATAAGTCATCAGTTTAGAATTTTAGCTAATAAGCTTTTGCATTCAGACGGTGCAAGATGATTAGGAAGTTTTTGTCATGAATACAACACCAAAATTTAGATCAATACGAGAGTCTTCTTGTCAAACACGAGAAATATTTTTAAGACACTTTTGGATGAGATGTGAAATCATAGGAGCTTCTCAAGCAAATAACTTTGACATGGTTCTTAGATGATTAATTCTTGTTTACTATGTCATTGAGGTTTCAAAGTTACATTAGTTTAAAGTTGATACGAGAATCGTGTTTCATAAGATTAATGGTTCAGTTTAAAATAAGAGTATTATTGAAATGAGTTTTCAGATTAAGTGCGGTTTTGAGGGGAAGACATTCAAAACGATTAGTAAGGGTTGATTTGAGAATTTGGTAGTGAGTTTTAAAATCCAAGAAGACAAGATCAATGATAAGACGATTCAGAATAACAACATGCTTCGAGTGTAACGTTCGGTTTACAAACCAAAGCAATACGTTAACTAATCAAAATATTAGGTCAACTACAACCTTAATGAAGACATGCGTAGCTATAAGTGGACACTCACCCCAAAGGTTCCCAGGTAAGGTAAACGGATCCATTGGTCGATTTGGATTTATATGAATACCTTGCCTAGACAAAACACCTCGAGATACAGGCATCACGCTCTACCAGCATTACATGATTCATGTTATAGGACATAGACTTTGACGAGACTTGAAAAACACGAATAACAATTCAAAGATCATTTTGAAAACCATTTGATTTAGGCAGATAATGCCTTAGAATATGATTTAATATTCATTTGTGCATTGCTAAGATTCAAAGTATAAGAAGAATCACATAAGGCATATAATCACATAATCAAATATAAATATATAAGCACATAAGATCCTATTTATGCATATAAAATACATGAGAGGACTTGTGTAAAGGTACTTAGTTATAATCTAGGTCATTCCATTTCTAGTAACAAAATTCCTTATAACCATGGCTCTGATACCAATCTGTCACACCCTGACCGATAACAGAATCATCGAGGTGGACGAATGTGAAACGATTGTTCATAGCTCATGGAATTTAATAAATTAAAATAATATTAAATGCCATTTTCATTGAATAATACTAGACAATCAAGTCATTACAATACAACAAAGATTTCAACAACAAATAAAATATTAAAATAAACTAAGTCTAAGTCCTATATGTGCAAGAAGAATTCCTCAAGTAGTAATCCTGAAACATGTTAAAAATAAAAGGTCAACTATCAAAGTTGATGAGTTTCCATGGGATAGGCTTAAATATAAATATAAAAATATTTACAAGTAGCAATTCATGTCAATGGTTACGAATTATGTGAGTTTATAGAACACATATAGCTACAATCCAACCTTGACCATAAATAAGATTACCAGTTTATAACAATTAGCTAAGTGTACTTGGTTCGCATGATGAAAAAACATACGTCATCAAGAGCTGAAAACAATATCGGCTTTAGCATCAAATAGGCTTATCAGGCCCATAGATCTATGACGTCACCAGACTAGCAATAGTTAATGATTGTCAACATATAATGTATCTCATATAAAACTCGTAATATTACAAATAATCATGACAAAAAGTATAGATGAATTGCATGTGCATTTACAAGTATCAAGGTATTTACAAGTATAAGTTTATAAGGTTAACATGTTTCAACCCAAAAGGTGTGACATAAAGTAAAAAAAGGGCATGGAGAACTCATATGGAAAAGTCACGTGATATAAGATGCACTTAAGATAATAATAAGAAGTTATGATTCTCCAACGATTACTTCACGATTCAACCTAATGGTTGATGTCTCGGAATTAGAATGAAGATAAGATTAACGACTAAATATGAATTAGGGGTTCGGTTGGAATTTGGGAGTTTTAATAATTAAAAAAATAAAATAAAATAAAGGAATCGATTATGTTTTGGTTCAATAAAGACTGAATAAATCAATTAAGATTGAAAATGATAATGATTGATTCAATAATTTAATTTATTGATTTTTAATAAAGATTAAGTATAATGTGCGAAAGGAAATAAATAATTTAATAATTAATTATTTAAATTTCAATAAAGATAATTAATTGAATATTTCTTTAAATATCTTGCAAAATAATTTAAAATTATTTAAAACTATTTTATAAAGTTTTTAGATGTTTTTAATGATCTTTATAAAGATCTTATAATATCAAAACCTTAAAAAAAATAAGAATAGAGAATAATAGATAGTTAAATATTTTATAAGTTTCAAGAATTTAAATAAAAGTTTAAGGAATAAATTTATTTACGAATTATATATAACATGGTTAAATGAATAGATGAATAATTAATTATTTAAATAACTATTTGAATGATTAATTGTTTAACTTGTAAATTTATAATGTTTTAAAATAATTAAAATTTGAACCATAATAGATTTAATGCATTGAAATTAAATAAAAGATTTAATAATGTTTTTATAACTTTTATTATTCTTTAAAGTAATTAAATTACAAATCACCGGTTTTTAAAACCATTAAATTAACTTAATAATTAATTAAATGATGACTTGATCTAAGTAATTAAGTAATTGATTATTTAGATGATTTAGCAAATCTTGCATTAAAATGATTTGAAACAACCTAGGTTTGCCTTAAGGTGATTTTTATAAAGTATAAAACTTATAAATAAGTTTTTTTATAATATTTAACCTTAAGAAAATGAGATTATACTTTTAAAAGTTTTCAAAGATTAATAAATAATTACTAAAATAAGTATAATTAACAAATCAATTTGTATGTTAATATTTAGATATAATAATAAAGTTTCTTAAAGTTGAAATAATAAAAAAATGAATTAAAAATATATGTTGGTGCCCAGGGTCGAACCTGAGTCACCTGCATATATGAAGTGTTCTTTACCATTGGACCAAAGCCCTGAATTTGTAAATTTTTATTTTGGAAATTACAAAACAAACATTAATGAAATCCCCAATTCTCTCAAGAACCCTAGAATCGAATTGAATCAAACTAACCATCGATTCATGAATGTTAATGGAATCAAACTTAGGGCTTTTGTTCCGTAAGTAAAACCGAGTGATTGGGGGTTTGCAATAACTAGAATGATGATCGAATCGATATTAAAAGATGAAGATACAGTCGCGACTACGGTTGAGTAAGTTTCGAGGTGCAAACGTTGTTGATAATCAAATTCATTCTGTATGAAGCTTCTTATGATGATGATATGTAAAAGCCCTTAATCAATTGTGATTAATATTGCTTCAATCATAGGCCTAGATTAAGTTGCAAGTCAAAGATGAATATGGTAATCGAACATGGTTTATGTGCGTGTTTCGAATGAAATTGATGTTGCAGAAGGTTCAAGGGAGCTGATTCGAAGGTTTTAACATCATTGTATAGACCCAGTTAAGTCTCTTTCATAACAAATGAGTTAAGGCTTTAATTCGATGGTTTGGTTTCGAGTTCTCGGCCTTAACAACTGAATTAATCCAATTAAAACCGATGTTATGCTCAAAACTGGTGCACCATAGTTATGGTTCGATTTGATTGCATTTGAATTAAGCATTTTGGATATGTGGAACTCATTAGAGCTTTGTCGGTGAGGTGATCAGAGCTACAGGGGTCGATGATAGGTGGATTGGGTTTAATAACCAATTTTACACTTTGACCCCTGTGGTTTTGAAAGTTATTATTTTATATAAAAACCTTTTATTTAAAGTTTTATGATTTGCAAATTAAACCATAAACTTTTAAAACCAAACTCAAATAATTATTCAAATTATAAAAAAATTAAATTATAAAAAATTATGAACCTTGTTAAATGTTTGTTATTTAATTATTAAGATAGTTAAAATCTTGTAATAGTCTTTATATATCTTTATAGATCTTATGGAAATTAGTCTAATTATTATAATTTTTATATACTAGTTAAAACTCATAAATGATATATAAAATCTTATAAGCTTATAAATTAATTAAATGGTAAAATAAATGTGAATTTAAATCACAAATTAACACATTCATGGTTTTTATATCACCAAAATTGATGAAGTAGTTTGATTAGTGTGTTTGATTTACATATTTGACAAATGGGTTTGGGTTTATAATTTGAAAATAGGCGGTTCTTACAACATACATTCGGATGTTGCTACTAATGAGTTCCAATCTCTCGATGTTAAGCTTTTTGCATTGAAATCAACATCTAGTGTTATACTAGATGGGAATTGGGTATCTTAACATGAGAGGATTTAGGTGTACTTCAATACCATCCCTAAAGCCGACTTATGCATAAGATCTCTATTTACCCTTTTAGTTAAATGATCGGCTAAATTAGTTAGTTCTCACAAACTCCACAAATATCACACCATGCATGATGAGCTGACGAATCATGCTATGTCTAACAATTAAGTGTCTAGACTTACAATTATATACTTGACTATAAACCTTATCCAAAGTGGCTTTACTATCACATCTAATAGATATAGGTGATATCGGTTTAGGCCATAATGGAATTTCATAAATCATTTTTTTATCCATTCAATTCTTTTCTAACTGCTTCTAATGCCACAAACTCAAATTCCATTGTTGAGTTAGTAATGCAAGTTTGTTTCTTCAATGCCCAAGAGATGGCACCTCCTCCAAGTAGGAATGTGCATCCACTTGTGAAAGAATGATCTTCCATATTTGTAATCCAACTTGCATCTAAGTAACCTTCAATAACAGAATGAAACCCAGAATATGTTAGATAATAATTTATTGTTCCTTTCAACTACATAAATACTCGATTAATAGCTTGCCAGTGACGTGAACTAGGGTTAATAGTAAATCTACTAAGTTTTCCAGCTGCATAGGATATATCAGGCCTAGTGCTAATCAATGCATACATGAGACTTCCAATAGCTTTTGAGTATTCAAGTTGAGATACTGCAATACCTTTATTAGGTAAAAGCTTAAAATTAGGATCAATAGGAGTGCTTACAGGAGAACGATCGTTGAAGTTAAATTTCTTCAAAATCTTCTCAATATAATGAGATTGAGAATTTGAAATATCACTGTTCCCATGCTTGATCTTTATACCAAGAATCACTTCAGCCTCCCCCATGTCTTTCCTAACAAACTTAGATGACAAAAATTTCTTAGTTTTATCAACTTGACTTTGGTCAGTACCAAATATTAACATGTCATCTACATATAAGCAAATTATAACTCCTTTACCAGAAGTGTCAAACTTGCTATATACACACTTTTCTGCTTGGTTTAAAACAAAACCATTAGACAACAAAACATTATCAAACTTTTGATGCCATTGTTTTGGTGCTCGCTTTAGACCATATAAAGATTTTATCAACTTACAAACTTTATTCTCATTACCCGACATAACAAAGCCTTCAGGTTGTTTCATGTAAATCTCCTCATCCAATTCACCATTTAAAAATGCAGTTTTCATATCCATTTGATGATTCTCAAGATTGTGTATAGCTACAAGTGCTAATAACAATCTAATAGTAGAAATCCTAGCAACAGGAGCATAAGTGTCAAAGAAATCACTACCTTCTTCCTGTCTAAGGCCTTGGATAACTAATCTAGCTTTAAACTTATCTTTGCTACCATCCACCTTCATTTTCTTTTTAAATACCCATTTACACCCTAGTGGTTTACATCCAGGAGGTAAATCAGCCAACTTCCAAGTATTATTTTGCATAATGGAATCTATCTCATTTTGATTTGCTTCTTTCCAAAATGCAACATGTGATATCCGGTAAATTTCCGTTATCCAACTCCGTTAGTTCCGCTAAGTTTTGCATACACGTGTCGTGAGCACACACTAGTTGTCGTTTAACGTTGGTGACGTAATAATAATTAATCATGTTAAATGGGTGATAATCTAGTTGTTAATGTGATTATGATGTTATG
>BJCM01266273.1:0-11399 GCA_018326385.1 Flaveria bidentis | reverse complement strand
AAATATCCTAATAAGTTGTTACATCACATATGCAATTTATTTAGAAAACCCATTTTCTAAATTGGTGTAGATATTTGATTGAATGATCATATCATCAATTAAATATCAATTGGTGTTTGCTAAGCTTGTTATTGGGTATAACCCGACTTGGATCACAACGTACTAACCGCATCAATATTCTATGTGTCTTGGGCATAAAGAATCCTACAAAGTCTCCCTCACTTATTTAGGTTTCGTCCTCGAAACCTGTTAGTCATCAAACAATTGAGGATAAATTTTCCTCATCTCCTCCTCAGTCTCCTACATAGATTCTGATCTTTTCTATGTCTCCACTATACTCAAACTAGTGGAACCACTTTATTACGTAAGTGCTTCTCTTTCCAATCAAGGATGACCAATGGCTGCTCTACATGGTTTAGTCGTTCATACACTTCTATGTCTTCTAATGGTACACCCATATCATCGTCTACTAGGCATTTCCTGAGATGAGATACATGGAACGTTGGGTGAATTTCACGCAACTCATAGGGTAGTTCTAATTTGTAGGCCACTTCCCCTACCCTCGCGACAATATAGAATGGCCCTATGAACCTTGGGCTTAACTTTCCCTGCTTTCGAAACCTGATGATCACTTTGCAAAGTGATACCTTGATCATAACCTTGTAACCAACCTCAAACTCTATTGGTCAACGCCTCTTATCAGCATAAGACTTCTGGCGATCCTTTACGGCTTTCATGATTGCATTAATCTTATCTAACTTCTCGGTTGTGATCCCAATCACTTCTAGACTTCCCAATTCCTTTTGCCCGATATCACCCCAACACACGGGCATCCTGCACTTCCTACTATCATCTGATAAGGTGGCATACCAATGCTGGCATGGTAACTATTATTATATGAGAATTCCACCAACGGTACTTGTTTATCCCAACTTCCTTGAAAGTTGAGTACATACGCGCGTACAATGTCTACTAACATCTGAATCGTTCTTTCTGACTGACCATCCGTCTGGGGTGGTAAGCCTTACTAATATGCAGTCTAGTCCCAATTGAGTTGTGAACCCTCTTCTAGAACTTGGATGTAAACCACATGTCCCTATCCAAAATGATAGACACTGGCACGCCATGACGAGCCACGATCTCCCTGATAAATAACTCTGCCAACCTCTCAGAGGAAAACATATCATGAATTGGTTGGAAATGGGCGCTCTTTGTTAAACGGTCAACAATCACCCAAATCGCGTCGCATCCTCTTGTCATGCGAGGTAGATTTGTGACGAAGGCTGGATCTTCCCATATGGCTTTTGGTGCTCTGCCTTCACTTGCAGACAAGTCAGGCACTTGCTCACGTACTTAGCCACGTCTCACTTCATTCCCGGCAACTGTAATCTTTCTTCAGATCCTGATACATTTTCGTGGCACCAGGGTGAATCAAATATCGAGTTTTGTGATCCTCATCCATGATCTTCCCCCTCAGATCCCCATAGAGAGGGATCCACATTCGCCCACATCGCGTTCTAACACCTAGGGGATTTTCCCCCAAATCTGAAACTTGTCCTTTCATCCTTTTAAAGTTGACTCTGTCCTCTCTTAATGCCTCATCCTAAAACTCCCTCACTTGTTTCATAACATCAGGCGTCATGATTATCTAGCAATCCCTCACCCGAATTGGTTTGGGTCGTCCCTTCCAGCCAAGGGCGTCAACAACCACATTGGCTTTGCCTGGATGATAATGAATTTCATAGTCATAATCCTTGATCAGTTCCAACCACCTCCTACGCCTCATGTTGAATTCCTTTTGTTCAAAGAAATACTTCCGACTTTTATGATCATTTAAGATGGTGCACTTCACCCCATACTGGTAGTGCCTCCAAATCTTCAATGCAAACACCATCGCAGCCAACTCCAAATCATGGGTGGGATAATTGGCCTCGAGGAACTTAATTGTCTAGAAGCATAGGCTATCACCTTCCGTTGTTGCATCAAACATGCAACCCAATCCTACATACGAGGCATCCGAGTAGACTAACAGATCCTTGTTTCCTTCAGGTAACATCAAGACAGGGGCTTGAGTTAACCTCATCTTTAGTTCTAGGAAGACGTTCTCTTGATCAGTAACCCATTCATACTTCACGTCCTTCCGGGTAAACTTAGTCAAAGGAGAAACTATCTAGGAGAAATCCTGGATAAACCTCCTATAGTAACCTGTCAGGCCTAAGAAACTTCAAATCTCGGATGGTGTCTTTGGAGGTTCCCATTACATCAGCGATTCAACCTTCACAAGGTCAACCCTGATCACCTTGGGATTAACCACATGACCCAGAAATTGAACTTCTCGAAACCAAAATGCACATTTAGAGAACTTTCCATATAACTTCTCGCTTTTGAGGGTCTCCAATACTTCTCGAATATGATCAGCATGTTCCTCTTCACTCTTTGAATTAATCAAGATGTCATCCATGAACACTATTACTGATTCATCCAACATCGGCTGACATACCCAATTCATAAGGTCCATAAAAACAACCGTCGTGTTGGTTAAACCAAAGGACATGACGAGAAATTCATAGTTTCAATAAGGCGTACAGAACACTGTCTTAGGAATGTCTTGTTCTTTCACCTTCAGTTGGTGGTAACCAGACCACAGGTCTCTCCGTGAAAACCAGCTGCCACCCTAAAATTGATCAAATAGGTTGTCAATCCTTGGTAACAGACATCGGTTCTTTACAATCAACTTATTGAGCACGCGATAGTCAATGCACGTCCGCATGCTATCGTTTTTCTTCTTGACGAAGAAAACCGGAGCACCCATGGAGAGATACTCAGTTGGATGAAGCCCTTATCCAATAAATCTGGCAAATGGTCCCTCGGTTCTACCATCTTCGTAGGAGCTAATCGATACGGTGCTTTAGCATCGGGTTGTGCTCCCGGTAACAAATCAATATGGAATTTGATTTAACGGTGAGGTGGCACACCAGTCAGGTCTTCAGGAAAGACGTCAAAAAACTCACGCACTAGCGGCACATCTGATAATTGTAGATCTGGCACATCCACATCTTTTACATAGGCCAAGTAAGCGCTACACCCACGTCTCAAGTACTTTTCAGCTGTGCTCATCTACATGACCTTCGGTACACATCACACCATATACGCACAAAACGACCATTAGGCACGTTTAGACGAATTATCTTCTTGCTACATACTATATTGGCTTCATAGATAGCTAACCAATCCATGCCTAACACCACATCGAAACCTCCTAAGGTCATAACATGCAGCGTAGCATGGAACTTACAATCTTCTAACTGAATCATGCAATCCTCAACCACTTCAGTTACCTTAGTGGACTTACCAATGGTTATTTTTACATAGAAAGGCTCATCTAACTTTCTACTCTTATCATGAAACAAACGACAAAAGGTAGCAAACACAAAACTCCTACGAGCACCAGAATTAAAGAGCAAAGAAGCATATTCACAAGTTATGTTGAATGCCCTCGCCTTCGCCTTCGAACCATCACCCTTTCCCTTATCTCCAGCTTTAACCGTTCCTCATCCTCCTGATTTTCCTTTCTTGCAGTCCCTCTCCACATTTCCCATCTCGCCACACTGGTAACACTTCATCGCCTTGCAATCCCTAGTATAGTGGCCCTCGCCCCCACATTTAAAACATTTTCCAGTCCTAACTCTACACTCCCTTGAATGACCTTTTCCACATTTTCTACAAGCACCTCCTTCACCTATATTTCCTCCTCTCCCTGACTGATATTCAACTCTCATCCTCTTCTCTACACTCTTGAGGTTATCACCCCTGAACCTCTTTCCTTTTCCATTCTTGTCCCTACTTCATTTCTGCACCTTCTTTTTGATAGGAATTGGATCTCTCTTATCGTACAACCTCCCAGCTAAATCCACCATAGAATAAACGTGCTTGGTCTAGTTGCAATCATGTGCCTCCTCATATCCACGGGCTAACCCTGCATGTATCTCTTGATCCTCTTGGATGCAGGTGTCACCATGTCTGGCACAAGTCTTGCAAGTTCATTGAACTTGGAGGTATACTTTTGACGAGTCATGTTCCCAACCTCCAAATAAAATAACTCCTTCTCAATCATGTCTAATTCCCAATGGGGACAATACTCCTCCAGCACCAACTCCTTCAACTCAGACCACTTCATTTTACTATCGATCGTTTTCCTTCAGCCTGGACAATATTGTCCCACTAGCACAACGCAGAGTCAACAAAAGAATGAGTTGCAAACCTAACTTTCTGATCTTCCCGGCACTCACTGATTTCCAATACCGCTTCCATCTATCTGACCTAATGATGAGCGGCAATAACATTGTCATTACCGGCATAGGTTGGGGGCTTGCACCTTTGAAAAGCCCCATTGTTGCACCCCCTAGTTGTTTCTCTCACGGACTCCTCGTCACTATCGTCATCATGGACTACCCCCTTAAGGTTTGATGGCTCCTCTTCAAATTCCTCCGTCCTCCTAGTGGACTTTCCAAAATTCTTCTTATTTTCCTTCCCTTTCTTATTAGCTTTCTCTCCATCCTTGAATGTTTTGATCACCTCGGTCACCACTGAAGGTAAGACATTTTTCATGAAATTGTAGACTTCATCAGCGATAGCCTCTTTCACTGTGGATTTGAGGGTGGCTGATCCCTACCCCTCTAGGTGACTATGGAGGTCTGACTCCTCGTGAATAGTCTTGGGAGCCTTAGCTTTGCTCCGGGAGTCACGTGGCTTAGTAGTACACCCACCACGAGCACCTCCTCGGGTTGCCCTCCCTGATTTTCTACCGGCCATAACTAATTCCTATAAAATTCAAACACCAACATGGTTATTCAAGATAATTGCTCAGATCATTATAAGTACGGTAAGTCCTTACTTAGAGTGGCCAAGTGTGATTAACTACTTACCTTACCCTCCTGTCCCAAGTAATCACTATCCTAACACATATTAATATTAAAATCTAGAAGCACATAAAACACATAGCCACACACATAATTCTAGTTTTTAAATGAAAATTTTTACTAGATGGCACATAGCTACTTGGATTGACATCCTTCATTCGGTACCATTTTTAGTTTAACTTTTCAAAACTACTTACCCAGTTCTATTAAACTTTGGCTTTGCTACTAACTTGTAAGGCCCTTTTCCCGGGAATCCTCACAGTTGGTTAATCATAACATAAAACCATTTTAATAACAAAACAACATAGCAAAAATAATTAGACATTCATTTAAAACTTGGAAATCATATTGTACTCATACATTTGTCATTCGTTTGTAAATAAAACATAGTACTTTTTCTTGAATTACAATAAAAGATTTCACAAATAGGAATGCCATCCATAGCTCTCCAAGTAGCCCCTAGGTGCCATCCTTAGCATCAGCAATTTACCTGCCAACTATTATGCATAAAATTCAACTTTACTAATTGAGTTCTAGTTTTAGTTACAATAAAAAAATATAAACTTTATCCATCACATAATGACCATGCATATATCATAATACATTTAATTCGCGTCTTAATAAGCATCTTCACTATCTTTGATTATGTTTCACTTCAACATCAACAAGATTGAACAAAGCAAGAGCACGATGCTAATCGATAATGAATGTCAATCCTTGTCGGTACACATTATCATGGTAGCTAACCCCAGACATTTGATCCAAACTGCAAGGCACATAGCCCGTTCATGAATATGGATCAATCATCATACATCAGACTCACGTAAGTGAAATCTATCATAGTGCTTGCTAGACTTTTCATAATCAAACAGGCCTGGGGTAACATTCATTAAGTTTCACTTTTCATTAATATCATCTTTTAGTTTATTATATAATACTTAACTTGTTAAGCACACAACACGCCAAGTACTAGTCATCATAAAACATAACTGACCCTCTACGGGATGGCGGGGGTCGGGCGTGGCAGCCCCTGACGGCAGGGTACTAGGGGCAGCAGGCCCTAGTGGGGTCCAAGGGTAAACGCCCATGGCTGAGGTCGCGCTGACCTGGTTAGCGTGAAAGTTTTTTCATTATTACACTTATGTATATCATATTTCGTTATAGAAAAATCGATCTTCGTGTTAAAACCTCACATAATTTTGGCCGTTTAATGACGTATATTTAGTATGAATAATAACCCCAAAATATGGAAAAACTTACGAATAAGGGGATCTAGAACTCACCTGGATACCGTGAGAAATTTCTAAACTAAGCTTTCTAGGCTATGATCACAGTACACAGCGTGCAGATAAGTTAACACTATAGGGGTTAATTTCTGGCTAATTTCACTGCCAGATAAGCATTTTCACTGGTAGTTTCGCTGCCAGTTTTACTGGCAGTTTCGCCGCCAGTTTCATCGCCAGTTTTGCTGCCAGTTTCATCGCCAGTTTCGTCGCCAGTGTCGCCGCCAGTTTCGCCGCCAGTTTTGTATGGAAGTTTCTCCTAACTTTTGTTTGAATTCTATAGCTACGAATTATATGCTAAACTATAGTTTCGTAGATTACCCACAGTTTCGAATCATGAATATGCATTTTCACTAGATGCACACACAGTATCACAGATCGCTTAAAAATTACGAACCAACCCGTTTTTAACCCAAAATCGCAACTTTTTACGTCGAAACTCTTAGCTTATCTTCCATGGGGCTATATCTAAGCTTTTTACATATTTTCATATGTAAAAATGTGACCTTTATGCAATTCTTTGCAACTTTTCAAAACTCAAAACCCTAGAATCGGGGTTTGATCTACAGAAGGGTTTAAAGGCTAATTCTTACTTGGATTTATTGCTCCTTTCTTATGGGTTGATGCTCCAACACCCAGATATTCAATCGCTTAACCTTTGAAGCTCCATATCTTGAGTTTTCTTCACTTTCTTTCTCTACTATCTCTCACTACTAATTTGGGAGGCTAAGGTTCAAATAAGGGAGATGGTGGTTGGTTAAATGTGTAAAAGGGCTGGTTATGGGCTCTTAATCACTTAGGCTCTTGCCTATAAGCCTAATTTAGCCTGTAACTCATTTCCTTCCTAGTATTAAATAACCACTAATTAAGCCCATTATCCTTGATGACTCGTGTTGACAATTCCGGGTGTTACATATCATGTTTTGATTTATTTAGAGAACATTTGAATGACTCAGTCACCACAGACATTTGGAGTAGACACTTATCCTTTCCTCATGATATATTAAACAAATGACATGCTCTACTTGACTATTCCTTTAAGAAACAACAAGGATCCTTTTTCAAAAGAAGCAAAGTCCTTATAAACATGAAATGATGAGAGCTTCATGCCTATACTTACATATAATAGAGGAGTTGATCAATTGAGTGTTACAAATAAGAGATTCGTGTCTAAACTTACATATAATAGAGAAGATCATCATATTGTGTTGATGAGAGCTCCAGGTCAGTACTATCATACAACTAAGGATATCATCACTCCAGGTCAATGTTCACACATAGCAGAGGAGATAAGCACGATGAAAAATATAGCAAGGAGCTTCTTAGATACAAAGTTGATCAAGCGTATAGTTTTTGAGATTGGATGGAGGATTTAGAAACAAAGATACTTTAGACAAGAATAACTCAACAAAGAGATATCAAGATCACAATCCTTTTTGAACAAGGTCTTGAAACTTTGTGAAGGCCAAAACTGTCAAGGGGATTATCCGAGTCATCAAGTTTCCTATCTTTAGTTAAGCTACAAGATTAGTATCTACTTTGCTTTCTGGCTAAGCCTATCAAGCATATCCCTACACAAAATTGTTGACCTCCTTCACATTGTCAAGGTATCATATTGTATTTGGATGAATTTTGCAAAAGAGAACAAGAGAAACATTTATTATTCTCCCACAAAATTTCTACGAATAAACAATTATGTGGAATACTTGCTTCAAAATTTCTTAAAAAGTTAGTTTTCATGGACTTTTTCAAACCATTTGGGGCTGTTTTGTTATGGATGAATGAATCCCTTATGTTTCAAGGTTTTATCTTACATGCTTTAGTATAAAACTTGAAAGATTAACATCAAATTGTTGATTGATATTGTTTGGACTAAACCGTAAAGTTTTGGTTCTTGTTGGCTGTTGAATATGATACATATTTTGTTGTATAACATAGCCTTGACCTTATGTGATTTGGATTTGGTTGATTGTGATTTTATCATGTTGGTTTTGTTTCTTGAAAGGGTTGTAATATTTGTGTTTGAATTTTGGGTTGTAATTTATTTATTCATTGGTTATGTAATAAGTAGATTAGGTGCATTTCTTTTATTAGAAAAATTGTATTAGGATATGATTTTGTAAAAGAAGATGCATAAGATGAAGACCCAAAAAAGAACACAAAAGACATGGACACTTGAAGCATTTGGATGTGGTTTCAAGTGGGAGTTCATGGACACATTTTGATGTGTCATTGTTAACCCTTAGGAAAGACCTTATGACAACACTTATGATGGTAAACAAGTGTAGTCAACTTAGTGGCTATGGTTATGCACTTATGTTTGTATGATTATGCTTGTTTGGTTGTTTGTTATATGGTTGTTGTTTGATATTTGGATATGCATAACAAACTCATTAACAAACTTAAAAAGGTGAAAATTGATGGTTCTTTATCATTAAGTGATTAATAAAAGGCTATTAAAAGGATTAATTATTTTAATAAAAGGGGTTTTATTAAAAAGTTAACCAAAGGGTACATTGTATTTGAAAGCATGCAAATATAAGGTACATAGAGTTTTCTAAACTAGTAGTATGAAAAATTAAAATTTCTATTATAAACAACTTAAACACCATCCTTTTGCACAACACTTGAGTCACTTGGAAACTCTTAATAGGATAAAGGTCACCTAACCATTTTGAGGGAATTTGAGGTGGGGATACCATATTTGTGGGATAATGGTCACCTAACCACTTATGTTGGAAAACTCACATGTGTGTGTAAGTAGGGTAACTTGATTTTCAAACCATCTTTAATGGATCACCTACAATGTGGCTTACAAAGGTATTGATGGGATAAATGCAGGATCGATGTTTGTCACTAAACACAATGTTTTTCTCTCAAACTTACCTAGAACAACACTCGGTTATAGAAAGAATCCATAAGAGTTGATCACAATATAGAAATTAATAAAGAACACAGAAGGTAATTTTCAAGGTACTTTTATATATTGCTTCTCAACTCAGTAATACAAGACTCTTACAAGCAGTTGTTGTTACAATGAGTTACAAAGAGAACCTACATATAATACTACCTACAGCCGGATATACTTTGATACCATCTGGGATCCCTTAGCTAAAGCCTATACTACAAGACTATAGTTTAAGGTATCTCAGATAAAGTGTTATGTGAGATATGGTAGTCAGGACATGTCCCTGACTTACCTTTTGTCACCAACTAAAGTTGGTAACATGTACTATCATGAAAAGGTAAACAGTGAAATAAAGTATGGTCAACTACATGGCTCTTTAGGAAGAGGCCATGCTGTATTAGAAGTCTGCAGCAGAGTGTCAGAGACCATACTTGTTTCCACTAGTTCATAGCAGTGTCTTCCGAAGGTTAAATGGCTTCGGAAGAGTAAGTACTTCCGAAGCCACTTATATTTCAGAAGAGACTGTTTCTTCCAAGGCTTGGAGACTTCTTCTTTTCATCATACTTCGAAAGTGGTCTTTGGATTATTCAGCTAAGTCATGAACTTCGAAAGTATGCACTTGGCTTCGGAAGTAGAGTTCTGTCTTCGGAAGTTGATCTTTCTCTTTGTCTTCAGAAGAATTCTACAACCTTCGGAAGTTCCATGTTAAGCTTCGGAAGCCTTTGCATGCAGCACTAAAATAACTTAAGTGACATAGTTTTGGTTGCATTAGCCTTTTTCTTGATCCAACAATAAACGTGCCAACCACACATATGATGTTTAAGTCGATCCCATACCTTCGAAGTTGCAAAGGGTTGCAATTGTCAAAACGTTGACTACCTTTTTAAATAATGGGATAAAGGTCACCTAACCACTATTTAAATGTAACATTGCATTCTAGTATTTTGAAAATTGTTTAAGACACTTAAAAGGGTTTTAATTATTAAAATATGAATAATATCGAAAATACTAAAATTGAACTTTGTTTAATTTTGTAGATGGCCACAAACAATAATGAAAATAATGACATCCCGTCCGCTCACTCATTATCACTAAGAACCATTCTCCAAAAGGAGCATCTAAATCATAATAACTTTATAGATTGGTTTCGAAGCTTGAGAATTGTTCTCTAGCAAGAGAAACGATCGTATATTTTAGACAATCTGATTCCCGATCAACCTAACGATGGTATAATAATTGAGTGTAATAAACTGAGGACTCGGTCCAAGTGTCTTGCCTCATGTTGGCAAGTATGACTCCGGATCTCCAAAAGGATTATGAACATCATGGAGCAGACGACATGATTACGCAGTTGAAGGAAAAGTTCCAACAACAAGCATGGGTAGCGCGCTTCAAAATGGTTCGAGCACTCCATGCATGTCGTATGGATGACACCCAATCTGTTTCATCTTATGTACTTAAGATGAAAAACCACACTAACCGCCTCGAAAGGCTGAATTGTCCCATCTCAAAAGAGTTAGCTACGGATTTGAACATCAACTCTTTGTCAAAAAGGTTTGACAACTTTTTCATGAATTATAACATGAACGGGTTGGACAAGAATATAAGTGAGCTTCACTCTACGCTCAAAACTGCCGAGGCGGCCATGGGTAAAATGTTTTTACCCGTTCTCACCATCAATGAAGGTGGGAATAAAAAGAGGTCTCACCACGCACCTAAGGCAAATGTTGCAAGGGCAAAGGGTACATTAAGGGAAAAGGGAAAGGAGTGGTAAGAGCGCCACCACCAAAACAAGCGGAGAAGAAGCAAAAGGTTGCTTCAAATGTCCCATGCTTCAAGTGTGGGGAGATTGGACATTGGACAAAAAATTGTCTAGTCCATGTCAAAGAGTTGCAAGCTAAGAGAGATTTCGAGCAAACCTCAGGTACAATTTTCATGATTCATATTGATTTAAATTTAATATCCTCTAACACATGTGTAGAGAATTATGAAGAGGCTGAAGCAACCAAAAGTCCTCCTTCAGACTTTGTCTTCAGCTGTTTTCAGACTTTCTCTTCAGCTGTTTTCAGACTTTCTCTTCAGCTGTCTTTAGACTTAGTCTTCAGCTGTTGTCTTCAGACTTAGTCTTCAGCTGTTGTCTTCAGACTTAGTCTTCAGCTGTTGTCTTCAGACTTAGTCTTCAGACTTAGTCTTCAGCTGTTGTCTTCAGACTTAGTCTTCAGCTGTTGTCTTCAGACTTAGTCTTCAGCTGTTGTCTTCAGCTGTTGTCTTCAGACTTAGTCTTCAGCT
>BJCM01266272.1:0-12079 GCA_018326385.1 Flaveria bidentis | reverse complement strand
CAAAGTTACTGGTGGAGAAACTGAGGAACAAGAGGTTGATGTTTGTTGGTGATTCGTTGAATAGAAATCAGTGGGAATCGATGGTGTGTTTGGTTCAGTCGGTTGCTATTTCAGGAAGAAAGAGCTTGATCAAAACTGGTTCACTTTCCATTTTCAAAATCGAGGTCTCTCTCTCTCTCTCTCTCTGTCTCATTTTGTGAATCAAAAATACAAGTTACATTGGCATTAATATGATTCTTAAGGGTTCAAAGCAATATAGATCAGGGTTGTTTTAAAAAATGTTTAGGATGATGCATGTACTTGATGTTATAAAAACATGTTAGTGCATCCTCTTATGAAATCTATATAATCTATACTAATAAATCTTTATATTTTTTAACACATGTTATTATCATATTTACTCGTCTATTTATTTTCCCGCTTAAACTAATTATTTTATTTTAAAAAATCAAATAACTAATTTCTATTTTTTTTCTCTTCTCTCTATATTATAAATTTAAGTTCTTATTAAATCAATAATATTAAAAGATATTTTTTATTTAATAAAAACTAAATACTTTGATTAAAAAATACACGTTTTTAAAAACAACATTTTTTAAAACTATGATTTTTTTAAAACGAGATTTTTTTATAATAACGAAATTATTTTAAAATCATTCTTTTTATATATAAAATAATTTTACAAAACAAACCCGAAGTCTTTAAACAAGAAGATAAAAAATGGAAATTTTTATCAAAACAATATTTTTTATAATGGAAGTTTTAGAAATAATATAAACAGTAACTACTTATACGTAATTTCAGTTATATCTTATATCAAAATAATGTTTTACGAATCCTTATTACTCATTAATAACTATTTAATATTATTTAATTAACCCGTGTAATACACGGGGTTGTACCCTAGTTTATATAATAAGATATGATAAAAGAAGGTTTTTAATAACACGTGTTATTATTTTAACATATTAAATGACACGTGATATCCTTCTACCACATCACAAAAAATATTTTTTCCGTCTCTCTCATAATAAATATGAAAATTATAAACAAATAATTTGATTTTTCCTTTTCACTTTGTGTTTCTTGTCTCTCATATTAAATGATAATTATTTTAAATAAGTAACTATAATATAAAACATGTAAAATATAAATATTATTATTTTAATAACTTATATGATTTTTGACGTGTTTTATCTTTATATATATATAGAGTAATAATTTTGTTTATTATGATTTTTAATTATTCAATATATTTTATTTCACCAATAACATTTAAAAAATAAAGTATTCATAAAACTAATAATTTTAATATGTATTATTAATTCCATCTATGTATATAATAATGGGTTCTAACATAGTGGTCAAATATTAGGTAGTCGAATCACCCGCGAGTTTAGCTTAAACGAGTATGTTGTGTTGTACTCTATATAAATATAACACTTCAACTATTCAATGTAATGTAAACGATATATCTATATATATTTTATTTTTCTTAACCATGAATCTATCCTACTTTAATTTTTCTAATTTTTTTATTACACTATTGTTTGTATTTGAATTTAGGATTACTATTTAAAAACAAAAACATCTACCAAATATACTAGCCTCACAAATATTGGCTATTTGAAATTAATTATTATGTATGGTCTTGCTGAAGTGTATAGAATATGCCTTTAATCTTTTACCAAAAAATCTTGATAAAATTTTACTAACAGCCTCATTCGTTTAACTATGTAAGGGTGATTATTAAGAAAATTATATATTAATAGAAATGATAACTTAAACGATTCTTTCTGTAAGCTTTTTGACCGCTTAGTTCATAATGATGTCTTTAGCATTAAGAAAAAGCAAATGGTCCTATAAAGCAGTCATTTCCGGTCATTCATACAACAAATAAATATAAAAAAACATTTTAATATGACGGGTCATAATTTTATTTTTTTTCTTGAAAAATTACATGTCATTTTCATAATATATCTGGCATTGATGGGGAGGTTCATATACATTTGTCATTATTAAGATTAAGATATCAATGGCTTTTCTCCTATCGTTCAATTAATTTATTTTAGAACAAAAATGATTTTTCATAAAAAATATAATTTTTCTGTTTGTGTTTTTGTAGGATAATATTTTATTTTTGTGCCATTTAAAACATTCACAATCCATTCATCGTATTCTTTTTTATATAATTACATTAAAAATCACTATTTTTCTCTCTCATTTTCAACTTTATTATTATTACTTTTTTTTTTATTCTCGACTCACAATCATTTTAAATATCTATAACCTATAATAAAAAAAAAGATTTTCTTATGACACGTGTCATCATTCTACCATATTAAATAACACATGTTATCATTGTAACATATAAAAATTTTATTTTCTCGCATCTCTCTCGTAATAAATACAAAAATTATAAAAAAATTAATTTAACTTTCATTTTTAACTAAAATATGTTAAAACAAATATATTTATATTTGTGTTTTTGTCTCTCTCATATTAAATGATAATTATTATAAATAAATAAACTAAACTATTAAAAATCTAAAATATAAATGTAGTTATTTTAATAATTTATTAATACATTTTAAATATAGAGTAATAATTTTTAATTCATTATGTGCTATAAATTTATAAATATTTATTATATTTTTATTTCACCAATGGATAATAACATCTAGAAAATAAAATATATATAAAACTAATGATTTTAATATGTTTTATTTTTTTCATCATACATGAGCTCTAATCTAATATTAAAAATATTATAAGGTTTTGAACAGTTTTTCTACAAAATAGTGTTTGAACAGTAGATTTTTCTCTTATACTTCACTCACAACCACTTATAAGCATATCATTTAATATAAGAAAACTCACAGAAATATATGAAACGGGTTGTTAATGCTCTTAGAGCTTATTTTATAATTTTTAAAATTATATCTTTAATAAGTATTCCAATATCATGTAATAGCTTTATAAATGCTTATCTTTCTAAAAAATAAGTGAGACAATAAAATATATATGAGTCTTACTTGCTAATAAATAAATCTTTTATTTGAATTTACTTAAGGGAGGAGATAATAGTGAAGAGTAAATTATATATACTTTTTGTTAACTTTTTTATACATTATGGGTTGTATAACATGTTTTATGGGTTGTACCAACCTTTTGATTTTTTAATGTTTATTTTTTTTATATTAATCCAATCTCTTACAATATAGGCCAAACATTTTTTTACTTTTAACTTTGGTCCATATATTCTTTTATGTTTTAAGAAATTTCGTTTTACGTTTCAATTTACATTTTGCGAGTTAACACGTCGCATCGTGCGTGTGTGGTTACACTTATTTTTTCCCCGTGTAACAGCCCCGTCGCAACGCGCTGTCCAAAATCGACTTATTTATTATTTTAAATGTTTTATGTTTCACTTAACAGTGGTGTGTTCTTATGCTACGCTTTCAATCCAAGATCGGTTTAATTTTTTTTTCGGTTTGTATACGAGTTTTCCAGTGTTGGTGGTCGCTAACGTTGGTGTGTAATTGTGCTACTTGACATGGTTTTACGCCTCCTGTGACAATGCGGGGGCTTAATACTAGTATTTACTAAATATTAACCAAGTTTTATAAATACTAAATTTAAGACAATTAGAAAAGTAATCAATAAATAGTAATAAGGTTCGTTTCGATCGTTTAACTTTGTAAAAAATTCTATATTTATTGAACTAGAAATGATTAGAACAACTGGTGAAAATGACTGACTTTATAGAAACAATAAACTTTTCGTTATTTAACCATATAGGTAAAATCGACGTAACAAGATATCATAAAAAGATTTTTTTTTAAATTTTCTTGAACCATATGAAAATTAGTTTTATTAGTACTTTTAATATTAAAAATAGTTTTTAAAATTAAGGGTCTCAACAGAAACGGTATATTATCCCGTATAATAGAATTGAGGTTTGGGCTCATCACACCCTATTTAGTCTATGGATGATAAATTAATTTGACACATGCCCTTGTTTGGACGTCTAAAAACAAGTTTGGACGATTGTATTTCAAGCTCGTCACCGCTTATATTTAGTTGGAACATAATAGGGAAATGATATTTGAAATGAACATTTTTAGGAAAATTTTAACATAATAGGGAAATGATGTTTGAAATGAACATTTTTTGGAAAATTTTAAGTTATATGGGCATGCATTAAACCAAATGTTGATGAAATCGATTAAAATAAGTAGGTATCATAGTTAAGACCAAACGTAGTGGGCATTTTGCCCCAAATCTTTCACGCCAAAAAATGCCCTGGCCATCACCCCGGCCGGCATTTAGGGCTTTACGCGTTACCATCATAAAGCCAAATTTTGGCAAATTTATAGGAGTTGGCCATTGCAATAGTACTGTTAAGTAGATTTTCTTCTTTTTGTTTCCTATAAACTACACCCAAACTCAATCCACACTCTTTAAATTGACGACAACTCATTCTAAAAGTTTCTTTCAAAGTGTTTATTTTTAGTATTCCGAGTTTTTATTTATTTATGTACTTTTATTAAAATATTAATGGAATATTGTTTAAAGTTTTGTTTTATGTTTTATTTTATTTAAAAATAGTGGAATAAAAAGAATGGTAAAATAAAAAATAATTTGAATAACAATTGAAGCGGAATTAACTATGTTTTGGCTAATAAAATAACCCAGAGTTGTGCTGATGAGACAAAAAAAATGCCTATTAATCATTACTCGTTGTTTAAATGTTGACTTTAATTTTCTAGGATTATAATGCCACGGTGGAATTCTTTTGGGCCCCATTTCTGGTAGAATCAAATTCTGATGACCCAGAGATGCACAGCATATTAGATAGAATTATCAAACCACAAATAGATAAGCACGGTCAAAACTGGAAAAATGTGGACTATTTGGTCTTCAACACATACATATGGTGGATGAACACAATAAAAATGAAAGTTCTGTAAGCACGATTTCCTTATAAAGAAACTTAATTTTGCACCATAATTATCACAACTTGAACTACTTTAAATTTTAGCCGAGGATCATTCGATGAAGGCGCAACAGACTATGATGAAGTCGATAGGCCGATAGCATACACAAGAGTACTGGAGACGTGGGCCAAGTGGGTCGATACAAACATAAACCCTAATCGCACCATGGTCTTTTTCAATAGCATGTCTCCTATTCATATCAAGTAAGTTTTTAGTTTTAAGAAGGGCTGTGTTGAAGGTATCTCCCTTGTTAAAGGGTTGTTTATAAAGTTAAACATCTCTTAAACAGGCCTTCAAATATGTTGAAATAGGTTTAAACCGAGGCACTATTATTGAACGGGCATTTAATTAAACCATGGTAATTTTTTTAAACCACCATTTACATAGTTTTTATCAAACAATCAAACTTTAATCAAACATTTTTTTAAACCACCATTTACATAATTATTTTAATCAGTCCCTTTTGATAATAATAATAATACTGATAACAAGTTGTTAAAAAAATATAAATGAGTTCCATCAAAATACGTTTAGTGAAGTTATATGATATATCTTTTCTCGTTTTTGAGATATATAGATAATTAAAATACCAAGTATTGTCACAAAACTAAATATTGTACTATAAGTTATTACAACATATTATAATGAAACAAAAAAAAAATACATAGGAGCTCAGACTGGAACAATGCTAATGGCATCAAATGTGCATTGGAAACGAGTCCAATCCTAAATACATCCACATCACCAAACGTGGGTACAGATCGACGACTCTTTACGGTTGCAACCAATACGATTCATTCGATGACATTCCCAGTGCAATTCCTCAACATAACTACACTGTCAGAGTATCGAAAAGATGCACACACTTCAATCTACACCATCCGCCAAGGCAAATTGTTGAATGATGAAGAAAAGGGAAATCCTTCTATTTATGCAGATTGTATTCATTGGTGCTTACCAGGATTACCCGACACATGGAATGAATTTCTTTATACACGGATTATTTCTCGCTCGTGACCCATACTTGACCTTGTATATATATTTTTTTGACTTTTTGTACATTTTTATTTTCTTTACATGTTTGAGGAACTTTTTTAAGTTTTTAGTTTTGTATATTTTTTCGGTGAGTTTTAGTTTGCTTTAAGAGCAACAGGGGCAACATCTATATTTGTGGTGTAAAAAATTTGCTGAAAGAAAGAGAAAAAAGTAGCATGTATTGTTGTAGCGATGGTTTACCGTTATTTGTTTTATACAAGTTTATTGGCTTGTTACCAATTTTTTTTATATAAGCTTTAGGATGCCATGGTTACATGAAAGTAGTGAAGATATGAAGGAAACTTGAAAGGACATGTTAGAAAGAAAAAGTTAAGATGTTCAATCATATTATGAGTGAAACCTTAACATCTCAGATCAATAGGTTTGTACCTTTAATCACTGAGATGAAGAGCGTTGAGATTCAAGTATTTGATGGAAAATCGAACAAGAAAGTGGTGAATTCTTTACCTTACAATCGTAACTACAAGTGTATAACAATCTATTAAGAAGACAATGGACATATAGAGGAATCTTTAGCTGATTTGATTTTAGTCATCTATTCTTATGAGATGGGTAACAAGCAAAGGGCACTCAATCATGCTAGCTCAACGAGAAATGTAAGGGTTTAAGAAAGAGCGTTCTACTTTCAAACATAGCCCAGAGAAGATGATGAATTTTACTAAGTGCGGACAAGTTATACCTCAGACTTGCTTTGTTGCTCAAATTCAGCCACAGAGTTAGACTCTAACTGAAACTCCTGCTCAAAATGTTAAAGCAATATAAGAGAATTTTACTTTGTTTGTAGGGTTTGTGAATAGCTATAATGAATAGCTATGAACAAGATCATTTTGCTCTGGAGTAAACCAAGCAAAAGATTGATAAAGATGAGGGAAAAAAGTATCTACATTTAAGGTGTTGCTGAGCCAACATAGTGTTGGACATGACTTGTGAGATCAACCACATGCATTAGTTCTTAAGTTTTACCATGCTTGTCTGGCTGACGTTTCAAATTCTACCTCTGAGATAAACGATTATCTCTGTTCTCCTTTATCTATTGAAAAATTTGACAGATATAGAAAACATAATGAGGATTTAATCAAGAAAGATAATAAGTTAAAATTTTTAAGCTTAACATTCTTTAAAAACAAAAAAGGTTCACAAATTAAAAATTGATGCTGGAAAATCAGATGTTTCAAAACTAAAGGTCCTTTAAGTGATAAAGAATGTGTTTATAGAGGTGTTATAAAGAGAATTAAGGAACTTACTACACTACTTAATGACACTTTAAATGAACTTTCTTTGACAAGGATTAGTGTTGATTATTTAATTTGTCAACTAATGTAGTTGAGGATATGCATAATCGTTAACTTCATGGGAAAACAAAAAGGGTCTGGGTTACATGAACACGCCACCACCATTCAATTAAGAATTTTCAACTTTACCATTAACCACTATTGAAATAGAAGTTGAGGCTCGTATGGTTCATAGGAAGGGTGGTCAGGTAGGTAGTTCTTCAAACAAAGTGCAATCAATATCAGTTACAATAGACCCGAAGATTAAGTGTGTGAACAATTCTAACGTGTCTACTTCTTGTGTAGACAAACTGGAGATTATGGAATGTAATAGTGAGGATGATGAATGTGAAATCTATTTATATTTGCAAAAAGAATTTTATTTCAAATGCTTTGTTTAATTCAGGCTAACCAGGTGAGATTTGACTAGATTGAATATAGATAATTGCGATTGAATCATTGTAGCGGAATTACAATAATCAATAATTAAATTGAACATAATGATGATATTGATAAACTTCTTTGTGCATATTGAAAACTTGCTTGATATACAAAAGATGATAATAATTGTTGCTAGGGTTACAAAATGAGAATGCTACACATAGCCTGTACTATTGACTATGTTACAATGACTAATTCAATTACATCATAATAATATAAGTAAAAAAGTACAAATAATAGTTTTTGCATTCACCAAGTCTTTACCAGCATTGACTTTGTTTGCTCCTATTGATTTTGTTTTCCTCCATTGACTGGTGCGGTTGAACAAAGTGTGTGTTTGTATTGAAGGACTTCATAGTTGTATTGGTTGTTGTTCATCCGCATTCACTCAATACAGATGACCAAATACTTAGTCATATCATTGGTTCTTCTTTTGCATTGGTGAGTCATCCGTATTATTCACCGTTCGCATCATCACACTTGTATTCTATTATTCACCCACATCAATGTTGAACTTCACCCACATCAGTTCAACACTTGGGTAGTAGTCTTCATTCTCATTGTACCAACACTTGTAATAATTATGCCAAAACAGAACAACTCATCAACCATCACTTGAATTGGTATGCATGATCCTTTCAGGGTTACACAAACAATTATGATGCTTTTGAAATTCTACTTTTAAACATAAAAACCAATATATACCTAATTATGATGCTTTAAAGGTTGATTAATTAAACGAGTAAAAGAAACCATTTAAATAACTAAAGTGTTGGGTCAGATAAGCTGGTGCAACCAAAACAACACTTAGAATAATTTTGGTGCAACTGATAAAGACTTCCGAAGGCAAAGCTGCACTTCCGAAGGTTAAAGTGGAAGAACTTCCTAAGAAGGAACTCTATCTTTAGAAGACAAAACAAACTCCTCTTCTGAAGACAACCACTTGGAAGACTTCAAGACAAAGACTTCTGAAGTATAAAGACTTGAAGATCAGCAGAAGTCTCAGAAGAAGTAGACTCTTCTGAAGTATAAGTGGCTTCAGAAGAACTTGTTCTTTCGAAGCCAATTAACCTTCGAAAGAACCTATTATGAACCAGTGGATATTAGTATGGTCCATCTAAAAAGTCGTTGCAACCTCTAATATACTGCATGGCATTTTCTCACGCCCATGTAGTTGATCATACTTTATTTCACTATGCATTCTTATCAGTTATTACAGTTATCAACTTTAGTTAGTGACAAAAAGGTAAGTCACGGACCTGTCATGACTACCTTATTTAGGATAATATTTTATCTTAGATATCTTACTACTAGCAATGTAGTATTTATTTAGTAGTAATTTCTAGCTGGTAATCTAAGTATAACAAGCTATAGATAGTAGTATATATAGTTCTCATTGTAAACTCATTTAGCATGCTTGTAAAAGTCTTGTAAACTTTAAGTAGAGAAATAATATATACAAGTATCTTGAAAACCATTTCTTGTGTCTTGATTACTTAGTATATTATCATCAACTCTTAAAGAATTTTGTTTCATCATTCGAGTGTGACTTAGTGAGTTTAGTATATTATCATCAACTCTTAAAGGATTTCTAACTGTATCACCACTCCATTACACTTATTGCACATGTATCTATTTGGTCCCACAAGTATAATGAGCATTGGAAGAAAATCATACTGCCTTGTGATTGTTGATTATTTAACTAGATTTACATGAGTATTCTTTTTAAGAACTAAAGATGAAACAACTTACAGGATCGGTTTTGGTCACTTAACACTTGGTTTTTCTCTCACACTCACTTATGTTTCACTCAGATCAGATGAAGAAGAGTCTATTCTAAGAGTTGATAATAATATAATAAGTAATAATGAACACAAAAATATAATTTTCAAGGTACTTGCATATATTACTTCTGAACTCAAAGTATTACAAGACTCTTACAAGCATCGTTCATGAGTTACAATGAGAGACTATATATTATACTACCTACAACCAGATATACTTTGATACTAACAGGGATCCTATAACTAAAGCAAATACTACAGTGCTAAAGTTAAGGTATCTTAGATAAGGCCTTATCTAAGATATGATAGTCATGATATGTCCATGACTTACCTTTTGTCACCAACTTAAGTTGCCAACTGTGCTATCTAGCAAAAGGTGAATAGTAGAATAAAGTAAGGTAAACTACATGGCTTTTGAGAAAGCGCCATGCAGTATCTCAAAGGTCTGCAACGGATTGTCAGAGACCATACTTATGTCCACCGGGTCATACCAGTGTCTTCTGAAGGTTAAATGGCTTCCGAAGAACTTGTTCTTCCGAAGCCACTTATACTTCGGAAGAGGCTACTTCTTCCGAGGCTTAAGGACTTTTACTTTTCTTCATACTTCGGAAGTAGTCTTTTGATCTTTACTTCTTAGACTTGATCTTCGGAAGTGAATACTTTTGTCTTCGGAAGTAGAGTTTGCCTTCGGAAGTTGATCTTTTACTTAAACTTTGGAAGAAACACTATTTCCTTCGGAAGTCCATATTTGGCTTCGGAAGTCTTCTGTTAACTTCACAAAAATAAACTAAGTGAAATGGTTTTGGTTGCACTAGCCTTCTACTTGATCCAACAAACTCCCCCTAGGCTGATGCTACCAAAACTTCACTTGTTCCCTCTTCTCAAAGCTTTCAGCACTAAAAAAAGTAGATATTTATGTGTCTATTTGTTCTTCCCGAAAGTAGTGCTAAGAAGCTTGTACAAATCATTAGTTGACAGGAATTCCAGTCTGTCACCCTGAATGATGTGCACCCTTTGTTGTGTCCCTCTGAAAAAAGTAAGTTGATGGGAGCTATAATCATATTCCCATCTAACTATAGGTTCCAATTCAGGACCCTCCACCATTTGTAGAAAGGTTGTGCCTTTGGTGGGAGATCTATCCTTGTCTTCCTTTCTTCTTAGTTTCACTCTTCTTCAATCTTAGCTTTTGTAGTTAACTCAGTAAGATGAAGACTGCTAAGATAATTTCTGATGTGAGCAGCAGTTTTAGAGTTGGAGGGATTAGAGAATGGTTTATCTGCTAACTCAGCAATGTCAAACCTATTAGAGCACAACAGAGAGGAGGCATTCAGCCCGTTGACTTCTTTATTCTCTCTTTCCATAACAAAGTTGTAAGAGACTTTATCAAACCTCCACTGGAATATTTTCTTTCTAGGAACAAGAGACTGACTAGAAATCTTGTCCTCTTTCTTTGTATCCAGTAAAGTCATCAGCTTCCTTCTTAGTTTCTTCTCTTCATCATTTAATGAGTCTGAGTTGAGGCCTAAAAGTCTAGCAACATGGCGAGTGTTCCTCTGGGCAGATCAAGGAATTGATCTCTTGTGAGGGAATGTGAAGGTCCATCAACATAGGTTAGTTTGAAAGAGTTTTCCTCACAAGAGATGTCGCTCAAGGTTGTGCAGTTGGTGAGCTTTGTCTTGATTGCCTTAAACTCCTCTAGGGAGAGATGTTTGGAAGGCTGAGGGGATGGTTGGAAGGTTGTTGGGTAGGTTGTGGTGTAGTGGTTCTAGGAAGTGTTTTGGGTTGAAGAATAAGTAGTTTTGGTGGTTGAAAAGAGGAAGTGGGTGAGGGTAATGGTATGGGTTCAGGAGTGTAAGGGTTGTTTTTGATGGTGAATGGAGAGGGAATTGGTTCAGGTTGGGGTTGAGTGGTTAGTGTAAAGGTCATCCGGTGTACCCTTCTATACATCTCTCTCCTTTTGCCTAAACGAATGTCAGCCTTGATATCACTGACATTTCGTTGGAGTGTCCTTACAGACATGGGTCCCACCTACCTTCCAGAGAAGCTGTTAGGACCTTCGACGTACGGAGTACTAACTGATTCAACATGAAACTAGATCAAATAGTGCGGAATCCTATTTGATTGGCGATCCAATCAGGGAAAACGTTAATCCGATCAATCCTCACGATTAGAATACATTAAGAATAGATTTGGAATGATCAGAAACGTTCTATGAACTTGGAAGAGACGAACTGGACAAACTTGGACGGCTAGGGTTGTGAATTCTCGAAAACTCTCGTTATTCCAAGAATTAAGTGGTATTTATAGGTTACAGTCTTCATTCGTACGACTGAGCCAAGCGACTGGCTCAGTCGTGCGACTGAGTCATACGATTGATTCATTCACCAGGTTCAGTCGTGCGATTGGCCCATTCGCATGGTCCAGTCGTGCAACTAAATCAAATTACTTAGTTAAACATATTCTTGAACCTTTAATGATTCAGAACATGTCTAACAACTGCAAACCTATATAACATGTTCATATATGC
>BJCM01266270.1:0-32261 GCA_018326385.1 Flaveria bidentis | reverse complement strand
TGAGACATTATCACAACACTTAATCCAACATGGATACATAAGAGGGAAAATTGATCCAACTTTATTCATAAAGAAGGATAATGATGATCTCTTATGTGTACAAGTGTACGTTGATGATATCATATTTGGTTCTACCAGTCCAAAATTGTGCAATGAATTTGAAGAAATCATGAAATCTCGGTTCCAAATGAGTTCTATGGGAGAGATTAACTTTTTTCTTGGACTTCATGTCAAGCAAACTGACAATGGAATTTTTATCAATCAAGAGAAGTTTGTTGACAAGCTCTTGAAGAAATTTAAGTTGCAAGACTATCAGTCCATACGAACTCCAGCAGATGTTAACACCAAGATTGAAACTGTCCAAAAGGAAAATCTATTGACCAAACACTATAGAGATCAATGATTGGTTCTTTGATGTATCTTACTTCATCTAGACCAGACATTATGTATGTTGTTTATGTTTGTGCCAAGTATCAATCAGACCCGAAAGAATCACACTTAATTGTTGTCAAAAGGATATTCAGGTATCTCAAAGATAAACCAGCTTTAGGGCTTTGGTATCCTTATGAGGGTAACTTTGAACTACATGGATATACAAATAGTGATTCTGGTAGATGTTGTCAAGATAGAAAATCTACTTCGGGTGGGTGTCAATTTCTTGGTCCCCGATTAGCCTCATGGCAATGTAAGAAACAAACAAATGTCTTTGTTTCAACTGTAGAAGCTGAGTACATTGTTGCATGAGCATGATGTTCTCAAATCCTATGGTTGCAAAAAAAAATTACTAGATTATGGGTTAAATTTTCTTAAGACACCTATTTATATTCATAACACTGCTACTATGTTCATTACAACTAATCCTATTCAACATTCAAAAACAAAACATATCGAAATTCGATATCATTTTCTCAGAGATAACTCTAAAAAAAGGTTAATCATATTGATTCAAATTACAACGGAAAAACAGTTGGCGGATCTATTTACTAAAGCCTTCCTACCAGGACGGTTTGAGTGTTTAGTGGAGTCAATTGGTCTTATTGATCATATGTGAACTCTCTAAATCAAAAGATCATCATACATGATCCTCTCAATGTTAATTGTCTGTTTGTATTATATGTGTGTGTGTTTTTTTTCTTAGAAAAACCAAATACAAAAGTATAAATCAAAACTCCAAAAATAGAGTATTTTTCTAATTGTCAGTTTATTTTTAAAAGAGAATCTGCTTGTGCAATATGTGAGAAATGATAGTACATTAGTGAAATCAGTTGCATATTTCACTCATTAGTAAAGTCTGACATGATCAGATATGATATGTAGATAATATCATGCTACTATAATAAAAAAATAAATTCTTGTGATTACACTAAATCTTTTTGCTTGTGTGTATTCATCTGAGTACTTTTGAGATGTATTGGCTTATCTGATTGATAGCTTGTTAAGTTACACCACTCACACCTGATGGTGATATGATTAATCATGAGATCTGTTACAAGCATCATATCACTTCTTTGTTATGAGTCATCATAGACCTGAAATGCTGAGATATCCTTTGTTGTAAGTCATTACAGACCTGGATTTTCTCTTTGATGCAAAGGATGCCAATATGCACAATCTATTCAAATGGATAGTTAGAGCTGATCAAATGATCCATGATCGTTCTCTATTCATTTAAGTAACATGAGCTTAGGTTATACATATGTTTCAGGTAATAAGTTAAGTATGTGTTCTTTCTTGCATGTCTTGATGATAGTTGAGCTCTCTAAGTCTTTGTATGAATTACATCATGTCATATCTAAATATACCCTAATCAATCCAAGGATTGAAAAAGTAAGTGAGTTGATTTTTTGTCAAAAACACTCATTTTCTGTCCTTAGATCTTGTGTCTCCTTTACTGTGATATCACTGACCTGGAACACACTTGATCAGGATTTATTCATTGTCTATGAATATTTACATTTTTTTATTTTAATGTGCTGATCTTCATTGATATGATCTCACTGCAAACATTAATTCTTTTGTTTATTCTAGATTTTGATTATGCTTTCATTTTGATTTTATGCATGTTTTTTATGTGTGAAGGCAATGTAACAATGAGATGTGTTATCTTATTATGTTACCTTAGGAAACTTATAAGTTGTTCAAACTTAAAAGTTTAGGAGGAGTAATAAATGGAAGAGTTTTTCTCAGAAAATCAAAATCAAAGTTAAAATGTTGAATTGAAAAGATGATGCTATATGTTCAAAGTGTATGTGAGTTTGATAATGTAACTTTTAAAAATGATAATATAAACCTATATAAATTTGCAAGTGGAAATGCATCTTTAAAAAGTTGAAAAAATAGATATTTGATTATGTTTTGAGACTAAAATGAAGGGAAAGATAAATTTTAAAAAGTTAAACAACAAGTGAAAAATTAAAATTGTTAAAAATTAAATTTGAATGAGCAAAATGGAGATAAAGATGAATGAAGCAAAACCAGAACAAGGCATTCGAGCAAGCAAAATTAAGTCTACAATTGCTAATGCTTTGAAAGAACAGGAGATGTATAAAAAGAAGCCAATGTTCAAGATCAAGGAAGAACCTGAAGATTTCTTCGAGTGCTGAAGATAGAAGATATAAGATAAAAGTTGAAGATGAAAGCTGAAGATGAAAGATAAAGCTGATGGAAAGATAAAAATAAGACAAGATTGAAGATTTTGAAGACCGAAGACCATGTAAATCTTAGGGGGGTATTGTTAGATCGGTAGGGACGCAGAGAGCTGCCTTCGCTTTTGGCGTTCCTTCGTAATCTAGAAAGATTAACATGTTGTATTTATGTGTCTTTTTACTATTTGTTATAGTATAGGGACTAGTTTTGTAATTTGTTAGTTCCTTGTGTTTCATTATAAATAACTTAGACTTGTAGCAGTTAGAGCAGGAATAGAACAATAGTTTTAGAACAGATTTAGAACTGCTTACTTACTTTGTAATTGTCTTTGCTTGATATTAATGAAACTATAAATTTTGTTGATATCTTGCTAGATTTGATTACTTGGTTTGTATTTCTTTGAATCATCACAGATTGGTACATTTGATTCTATCAGTATATATAATTTTCATGTATGTGAAGATATGTGTATATGTATTTTGTGTGTATGCATGCATATGCATGTGGGTTTTGTTTTATAAGACTTTGTTATTTTATAGAAAATGTTTGTGATGATTTACGTTTATAACTTATTATTTATTTTGGACAATTAAGTATGCAAGTATTTTTAGCGTGTTTTATCATTGTTGTTAGTATGGACATGCACCATACATGCTTATGTCATAAGTATGTATGTACGTATATATGTAGTTGGTGATTTATTGATTACAGATTAAATTTTTATAATTTCAAGGTTGTTCTTTAATCATTCTTTTTATTATACAATACTATATCGCAGCATCATGACTCGTCAATGAAGCCCGTAACTTGACATTACGTATTGAACATAATTATGAACGTAGCGTTTGATCTATTGTGTACTTTGTGAGCTTTAACTTACGTGTTTAAAACACAAAAATCATTTTTTCTATTCCCTATCATAAGTCACGTTAACACCAAAATCTATTATTTCGTACATTGAGTTACTATGCACATACATGAATACCCATTTGTTATAATTATTGTTATAATAATAATCTTTATTATTAACGTTGACTTTAACTTTAACTTTAATTTAACTTTAACTTTATTTCTTGGAATGAAGCTACATTTACTGTCATCCTTACTTCATCTCATCCTTTGCTTAATTTTATGCAGCAGAGTGCCTAAAGCTCACAAATTATGCCTCTAATACTAACTTGTAAATTAAAGCCTCGATCAAAGGAGACCTCATAGACTTACACATCACATACATAATATTGGTCTTGGACCTTGTAAGGCTTAATAACACGATTGTCTAAGTGATATTGATTAACAAACGCAAAACCTCTATTAACCAATGGTAACAACTTTCAAAATGTAATACAAACAATCGAACAGTAATAGATAATTACTTCAAATTCTTTACATATTTCACCTAAATGTTGCAGGTTACAATTCGATGCATAAAAGAAAGTAGGAAAAGTGCAACCTATCCATTATTACACGGAGATGTTTTATAATAAGAACTATAACCGGTTACATGTAAGCAACCAGCTAGAAATCAAAAGAAAAATTAGCTACGTTGTTTAATCTAAGGCAAATCTACACTATTAAATAACACAATTAATCTACACTATTGGGTGTGAAACTGTTAGCCCAGGTTAAACATTTAAAACAAATAAGATGATGATTTCTTGATCAAAATCACATGAACACAATGAAAACCCCTTTGATCTAAGTTGATTGCAAATGATATTGTTTACAAGTAATCTCCTAATCAAATGGTCATACAATCATTAACCAATTCTAATTACAATTAGGCTATTTATTGTCACACCTCGACCGACGACAAAATCATCGGGGCGGACAAATGTGAAATGATTGTTCATAGCACATGTAATTAAATAAGTTGTAATAATATTAAATGTCATTTTTCATTGAATAATGCTAAACAAGTAAATCATTACATTACAATCAAGATTTTAACAACAAATTAAAATCTTTTGTTTAACTTGGTCCAAGTCCTATATGTGCAAAAAGAATTCCTCAAGTAGCGATCCGGAAACATGTTAATGAAAAAGGGTCAACATATAATATTGATGAGTTCCCATGAATTTGTACATACGTATGAAAACAACGTTTAAGAGGTAATTC
Source organism: Flaveria bidentis (assembly GCA_018326385.1). NCBI lineage: Eukaryota > Viridiplantae > Streptophyta > Magnoliopsida > Asterales > Asteraceae > Flaveria > Flaveria bidentis. Next base: position 27,500 of record BJCM01266270.1, on the reverse strand, counting down.
ATGTCATAGGTCAAGAAATAATGCAAGAATATAGATAGCATAATGATACAATCAAACCTTGACAAAGATATCTATTTCAAGTTATAACGATTAGCTAAGTGTACTTGATTCCCTTGACGAACAAGTCATACGTCATCAGGAACCGGCAATAACCTTGGCTTTAGCACCAAATAGGCCTGTCAGGCTCATAGATCTGTGACGTCGCTAGGCTAGCATAGTTAATGATTGTTTTACAAGACAACTATCATATAAGGCTCACAAATATCTCAGATAACCATGACAAGTTTATAAACGAATTACTCGTGCATTACAAGTATCAAGATGTTTTATAAGTGTATGTTTATAAGATTAACATGTTTCACCCTAAAAGCTGTGAAATAAAGTAAAAAGGGGCATGGAAACTCACATTGTATAATGATAGTTGTAGAGTATATAAGGAAGCTTGAATGTTCAAGAATCAAATATGATATCCTAAAGGATAAAAAGAAACAATAGTTTGAGGTCGAAATTCATTACAAGAAGTTAGAACGTTTAGAGAATGCCAAAAAGCGAAAGGTAGAATGAAAAATGATTATTGCATCAATTTTAGATTCTGGACAGAATGTTTGGTATGTGTTTAAATAGGTTTCAAAAATAAAAAAGGGTTTCATAAAATTATAAACATTTACACTTGAGTAGTTCAGAGTCTCCCAGACAACGTTCATTCAGAAACATTTTTATGAAAAGGTATTTAAATAGGTCAAAACAACAACACAAGACAGAAGGTGCTGAAATACGCACTTATCTTGTGAAGGTTATTATTGAGTTATCTGATTGAGTTTGAAGACGTATAAACTATCATTAAAAAATTAATTCAATGAACTTTATATTGGAGTGCGAGTTTACTCATGTTTATTTTCTTATGACCAAGTTATGGTTAGTTGATTCAAACTATATTCTGCCAAATATATAGTAAGGCACTTATGTACACTATTAAATTGCTAAAGCATGAAACGGGTTAGAACAAATTTATTATGTTGATATATGGTATATTAGACTTCATTTGAGTTATAAAAAAATATTTCAAGACTTTGTCATAGCCATCATTTAGAGAAATAATCTTGTGGGATAACTGAATGCGGCGACATAGCCATCCATATGCAAACGGGATTCTTTGTTTACCTTAATATGTTCTTAGCTTGATTTAGGAATGTTAGTTATTATTATAAGGTGTAGATACATGTTGTTCCTAGTTTATGAGCTGAAATGTAAAAGTCTTTCATGTCTTGCACATATGTAATGAATTGTGTCAATGAAATATAAATATATGCTTGATGTTTATTCATGTTTATTTATTTTATATTATTACTATGTTAAAGTACAATTTATATGTATGAACATATTATATAGGTTTGAGGTTTTTTACATGGTTCTTAGTCAATAATGATTAAGAAATGTGTTCAACCTAGTCGGATGAGTATTCATGCTAATGAACCATACACATGAATACATCATGCTTATGGACCAGTCGCACGACTGAACCAGGAGACTAGATCAGTCGTATATTTGATACATAAGATTGACTCAGTCGCACGACTGAACCTTCAGTCATGCGTATGACTCAGTCACATGATTCAGTCGCATGACTGAACCATGATAATGTTTCAGTCGTACGAATGGAAACTACAAACTTATAAATACTAGTTAATTCGTGGAAAACATAACACTTCGAAAAACTTCATAATTCACGAACCCTAGCCGACCAGAACGTCCAAGATAGCCAATCCAACTTTAAAGTTCGTTTTTGATTGATTCCTACTCGTTCTTAACGTTTAGTTCATTCTTATGTCGATCGGGTTAACGTTCTCACTGATAGGATCGACAATAAAATAGGATTCCGCACTATTTGATCTGGTTTCACGCATAATCAGTTAGTATTCCGTACGTACAAGATCCTGACATAAGGTATCAGTGTTTTGGCTCTTGATTTTGCGTGGACTCGATTAGTTTTGGTGTTTAAACTCATGTTTTAATTCAAAAGAGTCACCACGTTGGTTCTAAAGGTGTTTTTGACATTTGCATGCATAAAAGTTGTGTTTTTTAACAATACAGCAGATTAGGGTTTTTGGGACAATCGCGTTTTTATGTCAAAGTGTCAAAATCTTCGATTTTACAAAAACAGCAGCTTCCAGTCGCACGATTGGTCTAGTCGCGTGATTGAACCACATGTATACTTCATTCGCATGACTGATGTCAATCGCATCCCTCATTCGCATGACTGAACAACTCCAGCCGCCTGATTCCAATCATCTTGTTCATATGCACGACTGAATCCAATCGCACGATTGAATTTATTCGCACCCTTCATTCGCACGAGTGAACCATACTCATAGTCCATTCAAATGAGTGAAACTGTCATGTTCAAATGTACCAACTTCACAGCAATAGAAGATTAATTTACCTAAATGGAGTTGATCCTAATCTTTGGACATCCATAGAGACTGGTTACACGGTACCAGTCAGTGCAAATGGAGTCAAGTTAACATTGGGAGGAATGAGTGAAGCTTAGAAGATACTCTTCAATGCTGAGTATGGGAGGCTCAGTCAATTCCGAAAGACATCTTTCATCAGTTTTCGGAGAACAAGCAGGCCAAAAAGCTTTGGGAGGCTCTTGAGAAAAGGTATGATGGAAACGTGACGTTGAAGGCTCTAAAGGCTAAGGCTCTCAAGAAGGAGTTCAATAATTTCTCTTCGATATGAAATGAGAGCTTAGAAGATATTATTGAGAGATTTGATCATTTGATGAGTGAGTTGCACACTCATGGTGTAACAACGTCTATGGAAGATAAAGTTTCAAGCTTTGCAGATGGTTTGCCAGATAAATGGGATTCATTTGTGTCCAATCTAAGATAGAACGACATTTTTGCAACGTTAGACATAAATGACTTTATCTTGAAGTTAAGAGAGGAAGAACTGAGAATGAATTACAAGTCGAAGAAAGGATCCTACATTCAGAATCCTTATCTTTACAACTCAGTTCCCACTCCAACTGGTTCAGGAGCACCAGTACAAACAGCATTCGTGTCTAGTTCCGCGACTCCTTCCCAAACCACTGCTTCAGGACCAGAAACGTCAGGGTCATCTACTACCCAATATATAGTTCCTAAAACCAATACTACGAAGTTGAAGACCGAAATCTCGATAATATCACAGTGGAAGTGGGTAAGGAGCATATGGATCTTCTAGTAGCAGTGGTACAATCCAATGATGGTTTAGTTGCTAGGAAGATTGGAAATTGTCATCTTGCAGATGAGGATTATGAGCAAGTTGACAAAAATTAGCTAGAAAGGATGGACATAATGTGGGCCTTGTCAAGTTCTGTCAGAAGTGCAAAGAAGTTTGTGAAGAAGACAAGGCAGGACCTAGTAGCTACTAAAGATACGACTTTTGGTTTTGACAAAACTAATGTCACCTGCTTCAACTGTGGTGAAAAGAGGAATTTTAAATGTGAATGTGTAAAGCCCAAGAAAATAGGTAATGGAAATCCATTTCCGACCTTCAACCTTCAAGATAAGGACACAATTGGAACCACATCTTAAAGCAAAGAGACAAAGGCCTTGACTGCTCAAGGTGATGAAGGGCAAGACTGGTCCTTCCGATTTGTATCTCTGGGTGAATCAAACATTGCTTGTGTTAAGGCATTAGATGATGGATCTGCTAGTGAAGGTGAAATCATAACTGAGCAAGCGATGTCAGATACAGAAGAAACTGTGAACGTGGTAAATCACTTGGTTGAGGAAGAACTCAGAGCAATACGTTCAGAATCTCCAGCCACTGAAAGATATAATTCTGCTTTGATGGCTGATACCACTGATTCATCACAGGTAAGTTCTACCAACCAATTATTTGAAAAACATGCTTGTTCTAAATGTGAAAAATTTAGGGATAACATAAATCTGAAATTTGCTAGGTTATTAGAACACAATAATAACTTAGTAAATGATTTACAGCTCTGCACTGAGGCAAACCGTATCTTAAAATAAACTGAGTGTTGTTTTAAAGAAAAGATAAAACTTTTGGAGAAACAACTAAGGGAAACCGAGGTTGTTGCTCTAAATCAATCAAATGATATAAAGTTTTATTTAAATTCTTTAGAAGAAACCAAAAAGGAAAAAGCAGTTCTGGAAGTCGAAGTTAATTCTTTAAATAGTTAGGCTAGTTCTTCTCACATAGTTCAAAACTTAGTGAAAGAATGAAACAATGGGGAAGGTTTGGGTCACAAAGTAGTACCTCCACCATATGAGACCCTTTTAAATACAAAATATAGACCTATTAATAACAACCCAGTTAAGTATCATGTGTTGTCGACTCCTTTGGTTAGTGATCCTGATTCCACGGGTAAACCGGTGAACTATACCACTAAACAAAGAGAGTCTACTTTGAAATCAAAAGGAAATATGCCTATATAAAATTTGGATGAAAAGTTTGAAAAGGTTAATGTAAGGTCAGGTTCACACATGTCTACTTCTGAACCCATAATGACTAAACCAGTTAATCAAACGCGGGTTACACGTTAAAGTCCAAATAAAATGAAAGGTAAAGATGTTCAAAATGTTAAAACAATTAACTTTGTTAAAGTGGCTACCATATCTAAAACAGAATTGACACAACCCAACTAGGCACATCTCACACCCGTACCCAACTCAACCACAAATAAACATTTTCCTCAACCTAAAAAAGGGAGATCATGCTATAGCTGTAGAAAAAGAGGACCTTTTTCTTCTAAGTGTCATTATCAGACTCCCAAAAAAAATTGAACTTTATGATACAAAACCCAGTTTTTCTAAAAGGAGATCTATTACACCACCTAAGAGTATTAGTGAACCTAATGTTCAAACCATAAGCTAGTCATCTTTTTATCACAAATAGGCATTACACAAAACTGTTTTATGGAAAGAAAAATCAAGTAAGTTGTGTGATAATAAGAACAAGAAGAAGAACGATGTGCCCTCAACCTCTGATGGACAGTGGGTTGAGTTCATGATGTGTGATTCCTCTGGGTCACCCAAGCCAGTTAAGGCTTGGGTCCAAAACCTGAACTGATCAATTCCTTTGAATGTGAAGGATGTCCGCTACAGCACTATCACAAATACCTGTTTGTTGATAGTGGGGCGTCTAGGCACATGACAGGGAATTCGTCTCTCCTTTTCAACGTCAACCAAATTAAAGGGGACACGTTTCATTTGTTAGGAATAAAGGAGGTTACATCACAGCAAAAGGCGAAATAGGAAATGAGAAAGCTAAGTTTGACAAGTTTAACTACGTGCAACAACTACAGAACAACTTACATTCTGTCTCCCAAATCTGTGATAAAGGATTCAAAGTTGTATTTGACAACAAGAAGTGCTACATGTTGAAGAAGGATTATGTTATCTTGGAGGAAAAAGTTTTAATGTCAGCTTCAAGATATAATGATCTGTATGTCTTGGATCTATCAAAGGCTTCCACAACGGAAAAGACTATCCAATGTTTTTTATCAAAGGCAACAGAGAGGGACTCAGTCTCCTGGCATAGGAGAATGGGACACAGTAATCCTAGGAAGATGAATCATCTGATACAGAATGATTTAGTAAATGGAGTAACTGTCAAGAACTTCTAGCTTCGGGTTTTTTGCGTAGCATGTAAGAAAGGGAAACAGACCAAGAAGTCTCATAAGGCAAAGAAAGTTAATTCAATTGACCTACCTCTCGAGCTTCTACACATGGATCTGTTTGGCCCAGTCGGCACAAACAGCATTGCTGAAGATTTGTACTGTTATGTACTAACAGACGATTACTCAAGATTCTCTTGGTGATGTTTCTAAAATCCGAATCAGAGACTTTTGAATCATTCAAACATCTCGTAACTTCATTGGAATCACTTTACAAGCTGAAAGTAAGGCATATTCGATCAGACAACGAAATAGAGTTCAAGAATTAGTGGATGGAGGCGTTCTGTAGAGAGAAAGGAATTGTACATCAATTCATGTCTGCCTACACTCCACAGATGAATAGGGCTATTGAAAGAAAGAATCGCAGCTTGATAGAGACAACTAGAATGATGTTAGCCTACTCCAAACTACCTATTCAATTTTGGAACGAGGTAGTGGCTAATGCATGCTACACTTTCAACCGAGTCTTGGTGGTCAAACGTCATGGTAAAACATGTTATGAGTTGCTCCAGCAACGTAAACCAAACTTGGAGTATCTCGAACCATTTGGTGCACCGTGCATGTTACTGAAGAAAACTCAGACTGGGAAGTTCAGTGAGAAGGTTGAAGAAGGTATCTTTCTCGGATACAGTATATCAGACAAGAGAGTTTATAACAACTCAACGGGTCAGGTAGAAGTGGGGTGCAATATTGATGTTCAAAGATACACCACCCCCTTGCTGGAAAAGGACCTTCATTCTTCTTCGATTATGATGGATTCTATAAGTCCTTCAACCTACCTTCCTCTCTTCCTGATGATGAGTTATCGACTAAAATGATGTACGATGTTCTGAACACTCCGCCACAAGACTCGACAGCATCAGTTCCACTAGACGATTTTTCTAGTCCTTTAGGGGGAGAGCTTGATGTCAGTGACTCCTCCTCAGGTGATGAAGCAGTGGAGACTGAAAATATGAACCAGAAGGAACAAGTTCCTGCTAATGAAAGTACACAAGCATCAGATCATTATGCCTCTGACACTTCTAAACCTCATACTCCAACAGCTACAGATACTGAACCTGGGATTCAAAATCTAGATCAAGAAGTAGTTGTTCCCACCACTCCCGGATCTTGAATCAATGTGTATCATCCCCTGGAAAACATCATTGGGGATGTACTATCGGGAGTGTAGACCCGAAAGCAGCTATACTCATCTGATTATGCCTCAGTCATGGAAAAAGGCTATCTTCATGATGGTGCTTATCAATGTTTTGTGACTGAATTTGAGCCAAATATGTAAGTGAAGACTTAAATGATGAGGAATGGGTTAGTGCTATGCAAGAAAATCTCCTACAATTCAAGAAGTTAGGAGTATGGATCCTTGTGAACAGACCAAAAGGTTCTAAGGTGATTGGCACTAAATCGGTCTTGAAGTGTAAGAAAGATGACCAAGGAGTCTTAATCAGAAACAAGGCTTGGCTTGTGGTTCAAGGGTTTAGACAAGTCGAAGGAAATGATTACAATGAAGTGTTTGCACATGTGGCTCGGATGGAAGCAATCTGTATCTTTCTAGCCTATGTATCCTACATGAAGATTAAAGTCTATCAACTAGATATGAAAAGTGCATTCCTTCATAGTGAATTCCGTGAGACAGTCTATGTCAGTCAACCCGAAGGATTCGAGGATCCTTATCATCGGGATAGAGTTTATAAACTAGACAAAGCTCTTTACGGGCTACATCAAGCCCTTAGAGCCTGGTATGAGAAACTCTCAACTCATATAGTGAAACATGGTTTTCGCAGAGTAGTTATTGACGGTACGTTATTCATCAAAGAAAAAGATGGTGATTTACTGCTCGTACAGATATATGTGGACGACATAATCTTCGGATCCAAGAATGAAGAGTTATGTAAAGAATTTGAATCTGTAATGATAGCAGAGTTTGAGATGAGTTCCATGGGTGAGATGATCTTTCTTGGATTACAAGTGGATCAGAAACCAAAAGGAATCTTCCTGCATCAGTCCAAATATGTAAGTGATATCCTCAGTCGGTTCGACATGGAGAATCCTACAGTTGTTGGAACTCCACTTACCACGAACCATGACGTAGCACCAGACGAAAATAGTGATTTGGTTTATGCTACCATGTACAGAGGAATGATCGGATCCCTAATGTATCTCACAGCCTCACGTCCTGATATTATGTACGCCACGTGCCTTTGCTCAAGGTATCAGGCAAAACCAAAAATAAATCATCTCATCGGGGTTAAACGGATTTTTTAATATCTGAAGGGTACTTGATAGTGTGCGGATAGTATATATAAATTTTAATAAATATTTTACGCACAGATTTAGTTTTAATTGGTTATTACAAGTACTAAATCACACACACAAAAGGCAGTGTACCTGTCGTGTGATAATATGGTGTTGGTATGAACCAAGTATCAATCCATGGACACACCTAGCCTACTCAACAAACTTGATGTTTGACTATCAGATTTGGTTTTTGTTAAAGAAAGTGATAATTTGTATTGGAAAGATTTCTAGGGTTTAAAAATAAAAAATAATAGAAAGAAAGTAAACTAAGATTTGAAGCGTTTGGATTTAAAACCAGGGAATAAAAGTTATCATCCTAACTAGACTCCACTTATGTAACTGTGATGAGTTGGTGGTGTGATTTAAAGAAATGGATTAATGTAATTGTGTTAATGTTTATAAAGATGAGACGACACGATTTCTCTTCTATCCTGCTGCCGTAGTGACTTGATCCTGTCAGACTGAGTTTACTACTCAGATCAAAGCCCTAGTAATGTAGGTAAATCTTTTGTGTCCTATTTGACATACGATTTCTGAAAACATAACTTAATGTTAAAAAGAGAGTTGATCAGGTTCCTTCCTAACATACCATTAATTTTAGAAAACCGTAACAGTTACTGAAGTTTCCAAACTAATAAAAGGGAACCCGCAAATGAATGTTAAAGTGATATGATTTCTAATAATCATTTTTAGTTCATTAGCCATGGATTTATTATGAAGAACGATTTCACGAATGAAAGTTTATCATACAATTTTTAACCTTGTATGACAATCACAATCACAAACCATAAATTTATAACTTCCCATTCAAATGTAGATGCTCCCCATCAATAGTTTTTCCAAGATCACCATAACATTAACACAATATTTATCACACCATTAGTTCATCACAAATTACATAAATTTCATCCGATTAGGATGATAAAAAGAGTTTAGCTCATAATGAGCTTGAACCTTACAACATATAACAAAGAAGATAGATATGTAATCATTGGTGAAATGGAACAATCAAACCGATAATCCACAATGGATGGCGTTTAGACGATCCCGAGCTTCTTCCAAGTGTTGTATGCACCTCCCGAGCCTCCAAATGACCTTGAAGTCTTGATTCCCGAGTGAGTTCTACAGAATAACTCTTCCACCAAAGCTTACCAAAAATGGTGAACTTAGGCTTCTATTTATAAGCTTTCCGGAGTGTTTAAGCACGGCCCCATTCTAGTACAATGCTTACGAAAGTTGGTCGGCTCGTACATGCAGGTTGTGTCAGGCACGACCCCGTGCTAATTAGGGCACGACCCCGTGTTGGAGGTGGGGCACGACCCCGTGTCTACTTTTAGGGGACAATACTTTTGTCCATGTCAGATGTCCAAGCACGGGGGATGTGTTAATTGAGCACAGGGGTGTGTTTCTGGCAAAGCATGGGGGCGTGCTTAATGAGGCACGACCCCATGCTTGGTCTCCAAAGCTCGTATCGCTTCATTTTCTTGTTAAATATGCTTCTTTTGTCCATCTTGCCCTTGTAAACACCTCAAAACATAATTTAACACTTTTAAGTACATTTTGATCATTTTAAGGAAGATATTATGGAATAATTGATGTGCTTTTGTAGGATTTTTATGTATAATTTGGAGCACATCAGTACTCCAACACTCGGGTTGTGGTATCCTCATAATGATGACTTTGAGCTTAAAGCGTATAGTGACTCGGACTATGGTGGTTGCAAGATGAATTACTAGTCAACATCTACGGGATGTCAGTTCTTTGGTAGATGGTTTGTTAGGACTGTGTACGTACGAAGTACTAACTGATTATGCGTGAATACCAGATCAAATAGTGTGGAATCCTATTTGATTGGCGATCAAATAAGTGAGAATGCAATCCCGATCAATCTAATGATTAAAGAAACGTTAAGAACGAGCAGAAGATGATCAAATGCAAACTATAAACTTGGAATAGGGTTTCTAGACGCTCTGGACGGCTAGGTTATGAGTATGTGTCAAAAGTCTATTTCTCCACGAATTAAGTGGTATTTATAGGTCTGCAGTCTTCATTCGTGCGACTGAACCATTAGTATTGTTTTGTCGTGCGACTGAACCATGCTACTAATTCATTCGCACGACTGAAGTTCAGTCGTGCGACTGAGTCAATTTCTTGTCTCATTCGTACGACTGATCTAGTCGTCTGGCTCAGTCGTGCGACTGGTTCATTAGCATGATGTATTCATGCGTATGATCCATAAGTATGGTCCATTAGTATGAATCATCATATAACAACTTCAAGCCTATATAATAAATTTATATATGAATCAGATATAAGTAAACATCAAAACACAAATCATATATTATTACAATATTTTATTACAAATATGTAAGCCATGACAGACTTTTACATTAAGTACATAAACTAGGGACATATGTATCAACAAGGTTAGTCACCTGGCAATGTAAAAAGCAGACATCAATTGCTTTTTCAACTTGTGAAGCTAAATATGTTGTTGCTGCAAGTTGCTGTTCACAAATCATTTGGATTCAACAACAAATGCGCGACTACGGTTTGTAATTTTCTAACACCCCTATTTTTGTTGATAATTCTGTTGCTATTGTTGTCACCAAAAATCCGGTCCAACACCATAAAACTAAACACATCGGTATTAAATATCACTTTATACGTGACTGTTTTGAAAAGCAATTAGTCGATGTTGTTAAAATTAATACGGATTTTCAACGTGCCAACCCCTACACAAAATCATTTGACAAACCAAGGTTTTTATATCTTTTAGAGGTTAATGGCGTGAAAAAGAAAAGTGATGTGATTCTAGAAGAAGAAACCACGTAGTCCAACAAGTTTTATAGTTCCATTTATTTTATTTTAATTTATTTTATTTTATTTTATTTTTCTGTCGATTAAAATCCAAAAAGGCAAAAAGATTTTCAATTTTAGTATTTTAGGGGGAGAATAATTTAATTTAGTATTTATATTAGTGCAATATTTATTTATTTATTTACTTAAAAAACGAGGGAGGATGGCAGCTTAGCTAAAAGAAATGAAGTCAAACCTGTTAGTCTAATTCAAAGTCTATGGAAAATGATATTACACAGGGAACAAATCGTTTGGGACTTCAAAAGAGTTTAAATGATTAAGATACAAAATTCAAAGTATAAGTCTTTGAAGTCTAACCAAAATAAAAGGAAAAATGATAGTAAAACTAGTATTCTATTGAGGTAACATAGAGAAAGTAGACCTAGAGGTTGCTAGTTCATTATATGATGTGTCGGTAGATTCAACACAATAGATAAGTAGACCTCGTTGGTGGTTTAATATTCATATTAAGTTCTTAAACTTGCTGTGGGTTCCTATCATATCCCTGGTTAACACAATCAATGCATTTTCAATAAGGGGTGACGAGCAAAATAAATGCCACAAATGTGTGCGGATGACCATCAAATATGAGCAAAGCACATGTAAAAATGCTAAAAGCAATCATGCTGATAACATATGTTGTTGGTGCATTATGTTGCAAAAAGAAAAATAAATGCTCTAACAAGAAGATAGGTTGTGTGTCTCTCTGTTGTTCGGTGTCATTGACCTGAGGATAAGCATAACCTAAATATTCTAGAATTCATTGTTGTTTGCGCCTCTCTGCTATTCGATGGCACCGACCTGACGATTGGCATCTCTTTAAAAGCTCTTAGAATAGTTCCTTCTTGAAATATACCCATAGACCGCTCAAAAATCTCCTGAGGAATGTTGATTACCATATAAGTGTGGGGTCCACAAATGCTTGTTGAACTAATTAAACCTAACTCATCACCAGTGTGAGTCAAAAAATATGTGTATGGATTTAAGTGGACAAATACACTGACAATCATCGTGAGCTACAACTCTTGATAGTCAAAATCATTGTGTGCATTTTATAGCTCTAGTATGTTTTCCTAAAATTGTTATTGACTCTCGGTCAAAATAAGAATCTAGCATCAAAATGTTTTATTAAAATGTCCCAAATGATTCTGATATACATGTATGATTCCCTAATGAATCGTTCTAGATCTGATCAAATTAACTTGAAGTTGTGCTGTCCAGGAATTAAAATCTGTTAGATGTTTTTCTAAAAGATTTCAATCCATCTCAAATCAAAAACACAAAAATATGTCTTGTTTTGTTTTTAATTTCAAGTTGTTTTTCTATTTTTCTAGTCTTTTGTTAGGTAAAAGTCGGACTATACAACTAGATTTAATCTATGAATCACTCACTAAAAGTAGTCACGTCTGAGGTGACCAATTGGTTCTAAATAAAAGGATCACGTCTGAGGTGATCAAATAGTTTTAAATTAAAAGGATCACGTCTGAGGTGATGAAATGGTTTTAAACTAAAAGGATCACGTTTGAGGTGATCAAATGGTTTTAAATTCAAAAAGGGTCATGTCTGAGATGATCGGTGTTCATAATGTTTGATCTCACAAGGTAAAAGTTTAAGTTTTTGTGAGTATGAGCCAATCGCGTGATTAGACAATAAGTATGAGCCAATCGAACGATTGGACCATAATTATGAGTCAATTGCATGATTGGACCATAAATATTTGCCACTCGCACGATTGGACCATAAGTATGAGCCAGTCACACGATTGGACCATGAGTATGGGGGCATCCATGCAATTGGATTACCAGAATGAACCAATCGTACGACTAGATGAAGAAGTATAAGCCAGTCGCACGATTGAAGCATGTGTATGGGTCCAGTCGCACGACTGAACATTAAAACAGTATAAACAGAGGGGTGAGTCGGTCGCATTTCTCACCACCCTTCAAAGCATTCAAACTTCTCTCATACGCAGACACTCTGCCCAAATTTCCTTTACCTTGATTACTTGTTGATTCTGATTGTAACTGATATCTCATTCATCTATAGGTATTGTGAGACTGAAATCGATCATAATGACCGGTGTAATCAAACCCTAACTGACTTAATCAATTAAAATCAAGAAATTAGGATAACTCTTAAAATAGGCCACTTAAATGGACAAAATCATTGATATAAACGACATTAAGTAATATTTAGAGTCTATACGAATCTAATGAGTCTAAACACCACGTCTAACATCAAGATTTGAAAAAGATTCGAGGTCAGAGTGTCGAACAGAGTAATATGCGAATGGACACTCCGAATGAACCTCAGTCACACGATTGAGCCAGGCTTACAATTCAATCGCACGAATGAATCATTCGGTGACTCAGTCGCACGACTGACTCAACCGCATGGCTTAATATACGACTAAGTTCAGTCGCAAGCTTAATCGCATGACTGAACTCAGCCGCAGGCTTAATCGCATGACTGAACTCAGTCGTATGGTTCAATTGCACGATTGAACCAGTTTGATCTAAAACAACTTAAATTTCAATTATCATCTCCTATACATAACTCTAATGTATATGTTTCATGTGTTATAGCACCATGGCAGATAGATAGACCATGAGCCCAAGCACAACATCTGTGCTCACTTAGATACTACCACTCGGAATGCTTTCGAGTTTGTAGGGATCATTGCCTTTCTCAAGAGATCGAGGATCTTCAAAGCATATCTACACTATGCACACCATACAGATCACTACAAAAGACCTTCTGGGAAGGGGCTACTGTTGATAGGTCCACTAAGCCCTACGGTAACCGGAGCTCGATCTTCGGACAAGAGATCAATGTTACTGCTGCCGATCTTAGATAAGTCCCGGGTGTGGGTAAAGATGGTGACCACCTGACCAAGCTACACCCTCTAACAGTTAGGGGCTACTTTCTACGGATGAAGTATACTAGGGACATCATCTCAGGTGTGCTCAACAAAAGCAACCTGTGCCCAGAGTTTATGTTCTTAGCTCATGTTATCCTAAAGTGCATAGCGTCGAGGAGAGGGGATTCGATGAGATGTCAGATCAAATCCAGAATGCATATGTTGCTCTGGTGTTGAACCACTCGTTCAGTTTCTCCCAGATGATATTCTCCTACATCGTCGAGGAAGGCTTCTGCATGTACCCGAGGTTTTTATAGATCATTGATCAGAAGCTTTCTTCGCTGCCGAAATAGAGGGATGATGTGGTTGTTTTGGAGGTTATGGATGATACGACATTGGGTAGGTTGAAGGCCTTCCGGGGGAAGCAAATAAAGCCCCCAGTAAGGAGACCGTTTGGTTATTAGGCCAACGCGGAGTACGTGGCGCCATCTCGCAAGAAGTGGTGTCACGATGATAGTGACTCCGATGTTGAGCCCATCATGGCACCCACAGATGAAGACGACGATGATCAGGGTCAAGGTGGTGAGGCACCTGGTGGAACAGAAAGGGCTGCTTTCCACCAAGACATCTTGATTGATGAAGATGAGGAGTCGGATGATGAGCCGTTTGTGAGGACTGTCGGGAGCTGGGTTGTGGCCACCGACAAAGGGATGAGGCAGTTGGGGGACGCCTGGCTGAGTCGAGGGGTGTTGCTACTGATGTTACTGATCTGACTTACACCCTTGACCAGCCCAACAGCCAAGGGGAAACGCCTAATGTAAAGGGCTCCAGGAAAAAGATAATGGCTTATCCTTATGACAAAAAGGGTAAGAGGCTGAGGTTTACTGTTATTACTTCTGTTGCCACAACCACCACCACTTCCACAACTACCACCACTACCACATCTCCTACCACCACCACCACCACAACTTCTCCCAGTACCACTATCACTCCTCCCACCACCAATACCACAACCACTCCACCACATTCCACACCCATTCCACCCCCCATATTCACCACATCTACCACCACTACCACCACTCACCAAGCTGGTCCCTCCACCCAATTTACATTCTCACCAGGACCTACTCTACCCATGGTCGGGCTAGAGGAGCAGCTGGATAACCTGAACCGGATTGTGCTGAGGCTAATTTCCACCGATGAGCTAAGAACTACTCAGCTAAATCAGATGATGGAGGTTAATGCGGCTCAGGCAAAGCACATAGTTCAGCTGAGTGAGAAGATCGCTCAGTATGAGAGAGCGTTAGGCCGAGCCCACTACGTGCTTAAAGGTCAAAATAAGCTGGTGTTGGCATCAGTGAAGAGGATAGAGGAGCTTGAGAAGAAGAACAAGAAGATACTTGATGGGTGCAAATAGTATATATATATTTTAATAAAGATTTATCGCACAGATTTAGTTTTAATTGGTTGTTACTAATACTAAACCACACACACAAAAGGCAAGTGTATCTGTCTTGTGGTAATATAGTGTTGGTAAGAACCGAGTATCATTCCGTGGACACACCTAGCTACTCAACAAACTTGACAATTTGACTATTAGATTTAGTTTTTGTTAAAGAAAATGATAAGTTGCATTGGAAAGATTTTTAGGGTTTAACAACAATGATAAAACTAAAGTAAACAAAGATACGAAGCATTTGGATTTAAAACCAGGGAATAAAAGTTATCCTAATTAGACTCCACTTATGTAACCGTGATGAATTGGTGGTGTTAATTAAAGATATGGATTAATGTAATTGTGTTAATCTATATAAAGATGAGTTGGTGTGATTTCTCGTATATCCTGCTGTCGTAGTGACTAGGATTATGTCAGGTTGAGTTTTACTGTTTAGATCAAAGCCCTAGTAATGTAGGTAAATCTTTTGTGACCTATTTGACATATGATTTCTGAAAAACATAACTTAATGTTATAAAGAGAGTTGATCAAGTTCCTTCCTAACAAACCATTAATTTTAGAAAACCATAACAATTACTGAAGATTTCTCAAACTAATAAAAGGGAACCCAGAAATGATCAGAAAGTTAAAGTGATATGATTTCTAATAACCATTTCTAGTTCATTAGCCATGGATTTATTATGAAGACCGGTTTCGCGAATGAAAGTTAATAATACGGTTTTTCAACCTTGCATGACAATCACAATCACAAACCATAAATTTATAACTTCCCGTTCAAATATAGATGCTACCTATCAATAGTTTTCCCAAGACCACCATAACATGAACATAATATTTATCACACCATTAGTTCATCACATATTACATAAATTTCATCTGATTAGGATGATAAAAAGAGCTTAGCTCATAATAAGGTCAATCATACCAACAGATATCAAAGAAGATAGATATGTAATCATCGGGTGAAATGGACAATCAAACCGATAATCCACAATGGGTGACGTTTAGACGATCTCGAGCTTTTTCCAATTGTTGTATGCTCCTCCCGAGCCTCCAAATGACCTTGAAGTGATGATTCCCGAGAGAGTTCTGCAGAGTAACTCTATAGATACATGTGTATCTAGTTTATGAGCTTAATGCATCCGGGGGGGAGCGAGGTCACCCAAAAAGTAAAAGGTTACTAAAGCAAACATCAGAAAGCCAACTAATGAGAGAGGCAAGAACACTTTCCAGCCAAGCCCATTAATTGCTATAATTATCTCGTGGAAATGTTGTCCGGACCGCTTAAATAAGAACAGACCCTATGATAGAAATCTAATTTCAAACACAGACACTTATATAAATAATTTAAAGTCTTTATTGTCTTACACATATTTAATTGAATGGATACTTAATGAAATACAATGTGTGGTTGTGCTTATAATGTTTATTATTTTATTGATTAGTAAATTAACGCTTATTGAACTAACTATATAGGTTTGTGGTTGTTTGAATTAATCTTAGTAATGTAAAATGTATTCAAACTTAATAACATGAAGTTCTCATGCGAATGGCCCATGCTAATGGACCATTCGCATGAACAACTTCATGCGAATGACCCATTCGCACGACTGAACCAGGAGACTAGATCAGTCGCATGATTGTAACATGAGATTGGCTCAATTGCACGACTGAACACTCAGTCGTGCAAATGGATCAACCGCATGGCTCAATCGCACGACTGAACCATGCTAATGGTTCAGTTGCATGAATGACAAACCCTAACCTATAAATACCACTTAATTTGTGGAAAAACGTAACACTTCGAATACATACGTACCCTTGCCGTCCAGAGACCTCTAAGAACCTGTTCCAAGTTCATAGATCGCACTAGATTGATTACCAATTGTTCTTATCATTTAGATTCAACCTACAATTGTTTCTACATGCGTTCTCACTGATTGGATCGCCAATCAAATAGGATTCCGCACTATTTGATTGGGTATAAACGTATTTCAGTTAGTACATCGTCCAGTACACGATCCTAACAAGTGGTATCAGAGCTTAGGCTCTTGATTTATGTGTGAGTCAATCGTTTTTGATATAAAAATTGTGTTTTTCCACTAAAAACAAAATCTTTTTGTGTCAAATGGTGTTTTAGACGTCTCTATTTCGTAAAGTTGATTTTTTTCGGCATACGGTAATTAGGGTTAGTGAAAATTCGTGTTTTTGCATCCAAAATACCTTAAACCTTCGAATTTTCAAAATCCAGCAGCTTCAGTCGCCTGATTGACTCAGTCGCACGACTGAGTTCATACGCATCCCTCATACGCACGATTGGACTCATTCGTACATTCATTCGTATGACTGAACTGTCTAGTCGCATTGTTCATTCGCACCTGTCCATTCGCCCGATTGATTCATCCACATTGGTTCATTCGCACGTTTTAGCCATCCCCATTGTTCAGTCGCACGGATAGCACAATCGCACACATTCATTCGCACAAGTACAAAAGTTTGTTTCAAAGTTTAAAGTTAAGAGTAATGGAGGATCAGTATCCAGCGTTCACCGCAGGTAGGGATTCAAGGATCCAGAATCTATTACTTCTGGAAAATGAAGTGGGAAATCACAACAAACCTCCTAAGCTAATCACGTTAGATGATTACCCACCGTGGAAGCAAAGATTTGAGATTTACTTGAATGGCGTAGATTCCAATCTGTGGGAGTCGATAGAGACGGGGTATAGCATGCCTGTGGGTGCAGACGGTGTCAAACTTACATTAGGGGGCATGACTGATGGACAAAAGGTTAAGTACAATGCTGAGAAGAAAGTCTATGCATTGCTCACTCAGTCAATTCCGAAGGACATTTTCCATCAATTTTCTGAGAACAAGCAAGCAAAGAAGATGTGGCATGCATTGGAAAAGTGGTATGCGGTAATGCATCGTTAAAAGCTTGAAAGGCTAAAGCGTTGAAGAAGAAGTTTGACAACTTCTCGTCAATGGGAAAGGAGAGCTTGGACGATGTAATTGATCGATTCTATCACTTGATGAGTGAGCTGCACACTCATGGAGTCACCACTTCTATGGAAGACAAAGTCTCAAACTTTGCAGATGGGTTGCCTGAAAAGTGGGTTTCTTTTGTCTCCAACCTCAGACAGAATGATATGCTCGCGAAGATAGACATTAATGACTTCATTCTAAAGCTGAGAGAGAAGGAATTGAGGATGAAATACAGGGCACAAAAGTCTACTTATGATCAGAACCCAACATTGTATAACTCAACTCCTCAAGCCAAAACATCTGGAGCTCCACTACAAACAGCCTTTGTGTCGAGTTCAACTGGTCCATCTCAAGCCTCTTCTTCAGGATCTGACACGTCAGGGTCTTCTGGTACCCAATACATCGCACCTGAAGCAAATGCTACAAAACTGAAGACTGAGAATCTCGGGAATGTGACTGTAGAAGTAGCAAAGGAGCACAAGGACCTCTTGGCAGCAGTAGTCCACTGCTATGATGGGCTAGTTGCTGGGAAAATAAGGAACTGCCATCTGGCAGATGAGGACAATGAGCAGGTATACGAGACAAAACTGTAACAGATGGATATAATGTGGGCCTTAGCAAGGGCTGTTTAGAGAGCAAAGAAGTTTGTTAAGAAAACCGGACAGAACTTGGTTGCTACTAAGGACATAACTTTTGGTTTTGACAAATCCAAGGTTACCTACTTCAACTATGAGGAAAATGGGCACTTTAAACTTGAATGCGTGAAGCCCAAAAAGACAGGAAATGGGAATCCTTTCTCATTCTTCAATCATCAGGATAAACTCACAGTTAGTCCTACTTCGTCAAGCAAGGATCCTAAAGCCTTGACCGCTCATGATGACGAAGGACAAGATTGGAGCTTTCGGTTTGTGTCTCCGGGAGAATCCAACATTGCTAGTATCAAGGACTTAGATGACGACTCAGCAAGTGAGGGTGATATTGCAGTTGAGCTCGTGATGTCAAATATTGAAGAATCTACAACTATGGGTGATCACCTGCCTGAAGAAGGGGCAAGTTCAACAATTCCAGAATCACCAGAACCAGAAATGTCAGACTCTGCATTGATGGCTAATTCAACCACTCCCTCTCGGGTAAGTACCATAACTCAACTTTTCAATTATCATGCTTGTTCTGATTGTAATAAATTTAGGGAAAGCATTGATATGAAATTTGCTAGGTTATTAGATCACAATGATAGCTTAGTAAAGGACTTACAACTGTGCACAGAAGCCAATAGAGTTCTAAAACAAAATGAGCACAGTTACAAAGAAAAGATAGACCTTTTGAATAAATAGCTTAGGGAAACAGAAGTAGTAGCCTTTAACCAAGCTAATGACATTAGGTACTATCTAAGCTCCCTTGACGACACTAAGAAACAGAAGGGAGTTTTAGAAGTAGAAGTAAATTCACTAAAACAAAAACTGCACAGTTGGACAAGTTCCTCTCACATTGTCCAACACTTAGTGAGAGAACGTAACAATGATGAGGGTTTGGGATATAAAGTGGTTCCACCACCACCTGAGACCTTGATGAATGTAAAAAGTAAACCAATAAATAATAACCCAATCAAGGATCATATGGTGTCCCCTCCTCTAGTAAGTGACCCAGATTCCACATGTAAACCTATTGAATTTGGCACTAAACTAAAGGTGGCCACTTCAAAATCACAAGGTAAAATGCCCTGTGTCAATCTGGAAAAACAATTTGAAAAGGTCAAAGTTAAGTCTGGGTCAACCAAGTCTAATTCTGAACCCAAAAAGACCAAACAAGTTAACCACCCTCGTGCTTCATGTTTAAGTCCAGAGAAATAAAAGGTAAAAGATGTTAAAAATGTTCAAACAATTAATTTTGTTAAATCAGATAAAACATCTAAGCAAGAAATGCCAAATCTCAAACAAAACAATGTCACACATGTGTTCCACACTTCTCCACAGAAACATTTAAATTGTCAAGTTGAAAGCAGATCATGTTTCACATTGCGTCTTATTATCCTTATTATCAGACGCCAAAGAAGAAGGTAGAACTTTATGACACCAAGGTAAGCTCTTCCAAAAGAAGATCCATGACTCCAACAAAAAGAGTCAGTGAACCTAAAGTTCAACCTATCAACCAGTCATCTGTTTACCACAAACAGGCCTTACATAAGACTGGCTTATGGAAAGAGAAATTTGTCCATGAATCTGATAATGAGAACAAGATGACCACAGATCTTCCCTCATCCTCTAAAGGTCAATGGGTGGAATTTATGATGTGTGATGCCTCTGGTTCACCCAAGCCAGTTAAGGCTTGGGTCCCTAACCTCAACTAATCATTTCCATTGAATGTGCAGGGTGTTCGCTATAGTGCAGAAACAAATACTTGGATCATAGATAGTGGAGCATCGCACATGACTAGAAACGGGGCACTCCTATCAAACGTCAAACAAATTAAAGAAGGTCATGTTTCTTTTGCGGGAAATAAAGGAGGGTACATTACAGCTCAAGGGGAGGTAGAGAACGAGAAAGTAAAGTTTGATAAGGTAAAATACATTCAACAACTTCAAAACAATTTACTTTCTGTGTCCCAAATATGTGACAAAGGTTTTAAGGTAGATTTTGATAACAAAAAGTGCTATGTCCTGAAAAAGGACTATGTGATCCCGGAGGACCAAGTATTAATGTCTGCCTCAAGATATAATGACCTTTATGTCTTGGATCTATCAAAGGCCTCTACAACGGATCATCAAGAACGGTGCTTCTTGTCAAAAGCTACCAAGAAGGATTCAATCTCCTGGTATAGGAGAATGGGGCACATCAATCCAAGGAAGATGAATCACTTGATCTAGAATGATCTCGTGTGGGGAGTAAATGTCAAAAACTTCCAACTCCCGGATTTTTGTGTCGCCTGCAAGAAAGGGAAATAGACAAAGAAGTCTCATAAGGAAAAGAAGGTTTATTCCATTGAACTACCTCTTGAGCTTCTTCACATGGATTTGTTTGGTCCAGTAAGTACAAGAAGCATCGCAGGCGACTTGTACTGCTATGTAGTTACAGATGACTACTCAAGATTCTCTTGGGTAATGTTTCTGAAATCAAAATTAGAAACATTTGAGTCATTCAAAGAGTTAGTAACTACACTGGAGTCTCTTTACAAGCTAAAGGTAAGACTGGTACGCTCAGACAATGGAACCAAGTTCTAGAATCAATGGATGGAGGCTTTCTACAAAGAAAAGGGAATTATGCATCAGTTCACGTCCGCCAACACTCCTCAGATGAATGGTGTTGGTGAGAGAAAGAATCGCAGCTTAATAGAGACTGCACGAACAATGCTAGCAGACTCGAAGCTGCCTATCCAATTTCAGAACGAGGCAGTTGCCAATGCGTGTTACACGTTAAATTGAGTTCTGGTAGTTAAACGTCATGGCACGACGTGTTACGAGTTACATCAACGACGTAAACCTAATATAGAGTATCTCGAATTGTTTGGCGCACCGTGCACACTACTGAAGAAAAACCAGGAGGGAAAATTCAGCGAGAAGTCTGAAGAAGGAATCTTTCTTGGATACAACATACCGAATAAGAGAGTCTACAACAACACAACGGGTCAAGTAGAAGTGTGGTGTAATGTCGATGTTCAGAGATATACCACACCTCCTGCTGGAAAAGGACCCGCTCTCTTTTTCGACTATGATGGATTCTTCAAGTCCTTCGACATCCCTCTCTCCACCTCTGATGATGACTTGGCAACCAAAATGATGTTTGATGTCTTAAACACACCATCACAAGACATCACATCATCTGGTTCACAAGGAGAATCGTCTAACCAGTCAGGGGGAGAACTCGAGGTAAGTGACTCCTCCTCTGATAAAGAAGCTGTGGAGAATCACCAAAACAATAACGAGGAACAGGTTCCCATTCCTGCAAGTCCACAAGCATCTGACATTGATGCCTCTACGTCTTCGGAACCTCAAACTCCTACTGCCTCAAATACAGAACCAAACGTTCATAATCTTGGTTCAGAGGTAGTTGTACCCTCCACTCCTAGATCACGCCTAAATGTCTATCATCCTCTTGACAATGTCATTGGGGATGTTAGATCAGGAGCTCAGACTAGAAATCAGCTATATTCAGTTGATTATGCCTCGGTAATGGAAAAAGGATACCTTCACGATGGTGCTTATCGATGTTTTGTGTCTCAGTTTGAGCCAAAATACGTTAGTGAAGCCTTAAATGATAAGGCATGGGTCAGTGCCATGCAAGAAGAACTTCTTCAGTTCAAGAAGTTAGGTGTATGGACACTGGTTGATAGACCTAAAGGTGCAAAGGTCATTGGTACCAAATGGGTCTTGAAGTGTAAGAAAGATGATCAAGATGTCATCATCAAGAACAAGGATCGGCTTGTAGTTCAAGGATTTCGACAAGTCGAGGGAATAGATTACACTGAAGTACCTGCACCTGTGGCAAGAATGGAAGCCATCCGTATCTTCCTAGCCTATGCCTCTTACATGAAGATTAAAGTCTATCAACTGGATGTAAAGAGTGTATTTCTTCATGGTGAAATACGAGAAACAGTGTATGTTAGTCAACCCGAAGGATTTGAGGATCCATATCATCAAGACAGAGTTAACAAACTAGATAAGGCTCTCTACGAGCTTCATCAAGCCCTAAGAGCATGGTATGAGAACCTCTCAACTCACCTTGTGAAACACAGATTTCGCAGAGGTGTAATTTACTGCACATTGTTCATAAAAGAAAAGTATGGTGATCTGCTGCTTGTTCAGATTTACGTTGATGACATAATCTTCGGTTCAAAGAACGAAGAATTATGTAAAGAGTTTGAAGCAGTAATGAAGGCAGAATTTGAAATGAGGGCCATGGAATAGATGAAGTTCTTTCTCGGGTTACAGGTGGATCAAACACCAAAGGGGATATTCCTACATCAGACCAAGTATGTCGGGGATATTCTCAGTCGGTTTGATATGGAGAATGCTTCCGCAGTTGGGACTCCACTTGCTACAAACCATGATGTAGCACCCGACGAAAATGGTGATCTAGTTGATGCCACCATGTACCGAGGAATGATTGGATCCCTGATGTACCTCACTGCCCCAAGACCTGATATCATGTACGCAATGTGTCTATGTTCGAGATATCAGGCAAAACCAAAAGTTAACCATCTTATCGGGGTCAAGAGGATATTTCGTTATTTGAAGGGTACACCTACACTTGGATTGTGGTCTCATGACGATGACTTTGAGCTTATCGCGTACAGTGATTCGGATTATGGCGGCTGCAAGATGAACTTCAAATCTACATCAGCAGGGTGTCAAATTTTTGGGAGAAGATTAGTCACGTGGCAGTGTAAGAAGCAGACATCAGTTGCATTGTCAACTTGTGAAACTGAATATGTTGCTGCGGCAAACTGCTGCTCTCAAATCATCTGGATTCAACAACAGATGCGGGACTACGGTTTGCAATTTTCTAACACTCCTATCTTTGTTGATAATTCTACTGCAATAGCCGTTACTAAAAATCTTGTCCAACATCGTAAGACCAAACACATCGGCATAAAATATCACTTTATACGTGATTGCTTTGAAAAGAATCTAATCGATGTGGTTAAAATAAATACGGATTTTCAACACGCTGACCTCTATACAAAAGCATTTTATAAACCAAGTTTTCTATACTTGTTAGAGGTCAACGGCGTTAGAAAGAAAAGTGATGTAATTTCAAATGCTAAAAGTGCCTAGTCCGCTGTGTATAGTCTATTTTTTGATTTTATTTTTTCTTTTATTTAGGTTATTTTATTTAATTATATTTATTGTTGTTATTTCTTCACCTATTAAAATCCTAAAAACACAATTCTTTTATGGTTTTAGAATTTTAGGGGGAGAATAGGTTAAGTCAGTAATTAAAAAAAAGGAGGAGGATAGGCTAGTTGATAGAAATGAGACCGGCTCGGTGAAAACGATTCAATGACTGTGGAAAATGATAATACACAGGATTATGCATTTGGGACTTTATAAGATTAAATTGAATTAGATGCAAAATTCAAAGTATAAGTCTGAGAAGTCTGGGCAATATAAAAGGAAAGATGATAGTACACTAGTTACTACTAAGGTAAAACAAAGAAAGTAGATCTAGAGGTTGTTAGACCACTACATGATGTGTCGATAGATTCAACACAATAGATGATTAGACCTCAATGGTGAACACAATTTAAACTAAACTATTCAACTGACTGTGGGTTCCCATCTTATCACTGGTTAACACAATTAATTATTTCCAATAAGGGGTGACAAGAAAATAAACGCCACATATGTGTACGGATGGCCACAAAAAGAGCAAAGCATGAAAAATAATGAAAATTAAACGCAATCAAGCTGATAACCTAGGTTTTTGGTGCGTTATTGCAAAAGAAAAAAAATATGCTCTAACAAGAAGATAGGTTGTGTGCCTCTCTGCTGTGCGATGGCACTGACCTGAGGATAAGCATAACCTAGATATTCCAGAGTTCATTGTTGTTTGCCGTCTCTCTGCTGTGCGGTGGCACTGACTTGAGGCTTGGCTTCTCTTCGAAATCTCTAAGAATAGTTTCTTCTTGTCTAAATACCCGTAAACCTCTCAAAAATCTCCTGAGGAATGTTGATTACCATATAAGCATGGGCTCCACAAATGTTGGTTGAAATAATAAAGCCTAGTATATCACCAATTCGTGTCAAAAGTCTGTGTATGGATTTAAGTGGACAATTATACTGACAATCATTGTTAGTGCAATTCTTTAAAATCCAAATCAACGTATACATCTTGTAGTACCAGTACGATTTCCTAAAATTGCTAAATGACCCTCGATGAAAACAAGAATCAAGCATCAACTGATTTTGGAAACACGTCCTTAATGAATTCATTACCTGTATGATTCCATAATGATTCGTTTCACTGATGGTCAAAATAACTTGAATCTACCTGTTCTAGAAATAAATCTGGTAGATTTGTATTTTAGGATTTCCACTCCTCACAAAAAAAACACAAAACCATTTTAGTTCTGTTAGTTAATTTTTTTTGTTTAAATTTGTTTTAGTCACTTTAGTTGTATCTTTTGGACTATGGCATGAAATTCAATTTGGAATTTAATCACTTAAAAGGGTCACGTCTGAGGTGACCACACATGTTTTCAAATGTAAAATGGTCACGTCTGAGGTGACAAATTGTTTTAAAAGGATCACGTCCGAGGTGATCAAATGTTTTCAAAGTTAAAAGGATCATGTCTGAGATGATCGAATGCTAAAAATGTTTAATCAATAAGTTAAAGGGTGTAATAAAATGGTCATAAAGTCAAAATCATGAGTATGACTCATACGCACGACTGGACCATGAGTATGGACTGACCGTACGAATGGACCATACTCATGCCCTAGACAGCCGAATGGAGCATGAGTATGAACCATTCACCCGAATGTCTTACAAGATTGAGCCAGTCACCCGAATGGAGCTGTGCGAATGAGTCAGTCGCCCGACTGAAACCCAGTCGGCCGACTGAATGTTATCGACTGAACCAATCGCACGACTGAGGTCCAATCGCCCGAATGAAGAATGGGTCCAGTCGCCTGATTGAAATCAGATTCAGTATAAATAGGACCATAGTCGATCGCATAAACTCATCACCCCCAATCGCCCTAAAATCGCATAAAGTGTCGTTAAGCTGCCAAAATTTCTTTAGACCTAATTTGCCTACTTATTTCGATGTTATGACATTCTTTAGTGATAATTCAGGTATAATGCGGTGTAATCTTGCAAAAATTCCGTCGATTTGACTCCAAAATCAAGAAATTTTGCCATAACTAGACCCGAGACTGAAATAGGACAAATAACCTAACTAAACTAATTGAAATGTTGAAATCAAGGTTATTAGGTTATTAGTATAGTGATTGCGAGTCTAATGAACCAAAACACGATGTCTAATTATAAGATTTGGTCCAAATTCGAATTTCAGTTGACCGAACAGTGGGTCATGCGACTGGACACCCGGATGAACTACAATCGCACGACTGAGCTGGACGAATGACTCAATCGGCGGATTGACTGATATGAATAAGCTCAGTCGGCCGACTGAACCAATCGCAGGCTCAGTCATCCGACTGAACTCAGTCGCATGTTCAGTCACCCGACTGTATTCAGTCGCATATTAGGTCAACCGACTGAACTCAGTCGTATGGCTCAATCGCATGATTGAACCAGACTGAGTTCAACCAGGTTAATTTAAACTGATTTTTGTTATTTGGTGATCTAATGTCTATGTGTCTTGTATTACAGATCTATGGTTGATCGGTGGTCCATGAACCCCAAGCACAACATTTATGCTCATTTGGATGCCATAACTCGGAACAGTGCCGAGTTTGCTGGGATCATTGCATTCCTAAAGAGATCTCGGATCCACAAAGCTATATCCACACCGTGCACTCCCTATTGGTCTATACACCAGGCCTTCTGGGAGGGGGCATCGTTTGACCATTCACATGAGCCCTACAGCATCCGTAGTATTATTTTTGGTTTGGCTATCGAGGTTACTGCTGATGATATACGATGAGTACTCGCTCAAGGTGACGATGCTGATCACCCGACCAGGCTACACCCTCTGACAGTGAGAGGGTGCTTCCTAAGGATTAAGTATGCTGGGGATATAAATGCAGGTGTGCTGAACAAGAGCAACCTGTGTCCCCAGTACAAGTACTTGGCGCATGTGATTCTGAAGTGCATGGCGTCGAGGAGGGGTGGCTTTGATGATCTCTCATACCAGATTCAGAATGCCTACGTGGCACTGGTCCTCAACCACCCCTTCAGTTTCTCCAGAATGATTTTTGCCTGTCTGATAGAGAACCTTGAGGCAAAGGGAAAGGAGGGATTTTGCATGTACCCTAGATTCTTGCAGATGATTATCAATGAGAAGCTGCCTGCCTTGCCCAGGAGAACCACGATGTTGTATCGCTGGAGATTATGGATGATACGACCTTGGGCCGCATGAAGGTCTACAGGGGGAAACAAGGCAAGCCCCCTGTGAAGAGACTCTTCGGGCATCTGGCCAAGGCTGATTACATGGCATCGGCTAGGCAAAAGTGGAGCCATGAGGAGAGTGACTCAGATGTTGAGCAACTTGGTCTTCCATCTGATGACTCCAACGATAACGGTGACACCGGCGGAGACTCTGGACCCGCTTTTACTAGGGGCCCCACTACCCATGTTACACCTTCACCCCCTACTCATAAAGATGCCACCACTGCCAGCTTTCACCAGGATTTCTTTCCTCCCGATAAGGAGGAAGAGAGTGATGAGGAGCCTCTG